>JACGAQ010000570.1:0-115275 GCA_014119065.1 Orius insidiosus | reverse complement strand
TTTTTTACACACCAAAAATTCTTAAAAAATATAAGGGTAATTGGTGAAAATTTGGTGAAAATCGGATCAATAATTCGGCCCAGAGAGAATTTTTTAAAGTTTCAAATAGACATATCTCCGCCATTTTTTCGAAATTCAAAAATCGCCCTCGTTAGTTTCTTCTTCACCGGCTAAAGAAATTTGTGTGAAAAATTTGGTGAAAATCGGATGAAAACTGTGGCCGTAAAGTTTTCCGGAAAAAAATGCTACGCGGCCGGCCGGTACCACAGACCATGAGATCGTGTATCATATTCAAATTTACCCTACGGGGTCTGGAAGACCCTCCCCAAAAACCCGACGTGGAGGGTATCACAATAACTTCTTTAAGGAAGTTAAAAGAGGCTAACAGAATCCTATTTATAATGTAAACTTACATTGAGTTTCGAATTACTTCAGATGATATCTATACGGTAACAAGTCCTCCATCAGGAAAGAGCCACGGTCGATCGCTAACGACGATTTTTCCAATTTGATGTGAAGGTGTCGATAACGGACGGGCGAGAACGCGAGTCTCAGGAACGCACGCGGGGGACCTTGTTAGAACGCGGGATTTGTCCTTTACTATTAATTGGTTTCGGAGATATACTGGTGTAATCAAAAGTGCTCACCGAAACTAGCCGACGAGTTACCAATTATAGGTTGCACGGTAGGAAATCCAGATCTTCTTTATAATTGGACATGAATAAATAAGAACAATTTTTATATCTATTGTTAGTCTCATTTCTTCTGCATTTTGAGGATGGATGCCAGGGACAACTAGTAATAATTTGTATTTTTCATTTGCATGATAATCTCGACCTTTCTTACTAATTCAGAAAGGCGGGAAAAGTTGACTGATAAAATGGGAGTAGATGCGGTTGTCATGTCTTTTATTTTATCTCGCCCTTGGTGACTTTATAACTAAGTGGCCATAAGAGACATCCTCCGATATCGTACAAAAACTCGTCTTTTATTCGCGGATTTATAATGAAGACGTGCTTATCCACTTTAGGACGGTCGATAACAATTCGTTTTATTTTAATTTAAATAAAAAAACCCGAAAAGTGGGCGTAATGTCAGCCTCTTCTTACAAAAGTCATAATTAGAAAGGGCCGAATTTCGATAATAAGCTATAAATATTGTAAAACTACAAATTTCCTCGCTCATTATTGAAAAAGATAACCGATTAGAAACTATTTATTACTTCATTATTCATTGATATTTACATGATGTTTCACTGCCCCCAGGGCTAAATTCAGTGAATTAATATTTAAAAGAATATCATTCAGGTTTCTTTTGTTTAGTTCAAAAATAGGGTCAACAACCAAAAATTAGAGAACGAGCAGTTCTGGTACTAGAAGGCTTCTTACTATAGAAAATTAAAAACAATAAATTCAAGGTATGTAGAATTTGGCAAAAAGAGAAATCGGCCAAAAGTAACGATTAAAGATTAGCTTTGATCCAACAGCAGTTTGAAACTCCTGGAGCATGCGCAGAATTATTGGAAGTCATATTTGACGCCGTTCAAATCGTTTGTCCACCAAATCAGAAGTTATCTTACGTGCAAATCCTTCTGCGCATGCTCCAGGAGTTTCAAATCAGTTTCTAACTGCGGTTGGAACAAAGCTAATATAAAGGTAACTAAAAGAAGATTCTACGGAAATTGGATGAAAATTGCTTCTGAAGAGTTCTGAAAAAAATGGCGGTTGGCACCACAGACACATGATGTTTCAGTGCCCCCGGGCTAAAAATTCAGTGAATTAATATGTAAAAGAATATCATTCAGGTTTCTTTTTTTTAGTTCAAAATCGGGTCAACAACCAAAAATTAGAGAATGAGCAGTTCTGGTACTAGAAAGGCCTAAAGTTCCTACCGATTAAACATTAGCTTTGATCGAACAGCAGTTTGAAACACCTGGAGCATGCGCAGAATTATTTGTAGGTCATGTTTGACGCCGTTCAAATCGTTTGTCCATCAAATCAGAAGTCATCTTACGTGAAAATCCATCTGCGCATGCTCCCAGGAGTTTCAAATCAGTTTTCAAACTGCGGTTGGAACAAAGTTAAAATAAAAGGTAACTAAAGAACGGACTATCTAATGAAAATGCTTCTGTGAAGAGTTCTGAAAAAAAAATGGCGGTTGGCACCGACACGATGTTTCAGTGCCCCCAGGGCTAAATTCAGTGAATTAATACTTAAAAGAATATCATTCTGATTTCTTTTTGTTTAAAAGTTCAAAAATGGGGTCTAGCGCACAACCAAAAATTAGTGAACGAGCAGTTCTGGTACTAGAAGGCTTCTTACAGTAGAAAATTAAAAGCAATAAATTCAAGGTAAGTAAATTTGGCAAAAAAGTAGAAATCGGAACAAAGTACCGATTAAACATTAGCTTTGATCCAACAACATTTGAAACTCCTGGAGCTGCGCAGAATTATTTGTACGTCATCTTTGACACCGTTCAAATCGTTTTCCATCAATCAAAGTCATCTTACGTGCAAATCCTTTTGCGCATGCTCCAGGAGTTTCAAATCAGTTTCAAACTGCGGTTGGAACAAAGTTAAATTAAAAGGTAACTAAAAGAACGGATCATCTGATGAAAATGCTTCTGTGAAGAGTTCTGAAAAAAAAAATGGCGGTTGGCACGACAGACACATGATGTTTCAGTGCCCCCAGAGCTAAATTCAGTGAATTAATATTTAAAAGAATATCATTCAGGTTTCTTTTGTTAAAAGTTCAAAAATGGGGTCTAGCGCACAACCAAAATTAGTGAACGAGCAGTTCTGGTACTAGATGGGCTACTTACTGTAAAAATTAAAAATATAATTCAGGTAGAATTTGGCAAAAAAAGAAATCGGGCCAAAATACCGATTAAAGCTAATGATCCAACAGCAGTTTAAACTCCTGGAGCATGCGCAGAATTTTTGGACGTCATGTTTGACGCCGTTCAAATCGTTTTTCCATCATATCAGAAGTCATCTTACGTCAAATTTGACGTGAAATCCTTCTGCTCATGCTCCAGAGTTTCAAATCAGTTTCAAACTGCGTTGGAACAAAGCTAATATTAAAAGGTAACAGAAGATTCTACGGAAATCTGATGAAAATTGCATCTGAAGAGTTCTGGAAAAAATGGCGGTTGGCACCACTGACATAAAAACATCCCTTACGACCCTCTCCCAAAAATCGTATATGGGGGTGGCACAGTAACTTCTTTTTTAGCAATTTAAATCAGCGGACAAGTAGCTCTGCTACTAGAGGGCTGATTCTGAACCTAAAAAACAGAAAAAAAAAAACAGAAGCTCTTTTTTAAAAAAGAAAGCCTACCCAGAACGTGCTTTGGATGGAATATGAAATGAAGGATTACGGAACTCACGAAACAGAAAAAAATCACGAACAAAAAACACCGAAACTGCGAATTAATTGATTTTTTATTTTAATTTTGTTTCTTATTTAGGGCTTGATTGGGTGTGAAATTAGAAAGCAGCCTTTTTCTTCTTCTCCGAGATAAATTACAAATATTGGTTATGGAAATACAATGTCTTTTTAGGCGTGAGACTTGTAAAATATTGAAAGTGCGGCTCGCCCGTTTAGGGGACGTTTTAATTACTCATTTAACCCTAAATCTTTCGAGTTGTAAATTAATCTTGTCAAACGTTTAAGTCGGTTAACTGTCTTGAAAAATCCCGCCACCTTTTTCTTACTTTTCCCTATTTCGGTATTTTCGCCTGAGAACTCGAGATAAGATTTTATGAAGCGATAAAAACATGGATCATTAAAATGGGAGGCGAAGCCTTTAAAAGTGTTCAGCCACACGATAAAAGACTAGCTATTTGGAAACTAGCACGCTCGAATAGTAAAATTGCAAATTTCGTCTACCTTTTATGCTCCCATCATTCATTTTTTATGACTTTCAGACCTTTTCCGATATAATTAATTGTTTTTTACACACAATTTGGGTCTTCTAATCAAAAAATTTTGAGGACACTCTTTGGGGATATCCACCGGCGGCATTTACGGAAAATTGTAAAAGTATCTGGGTTAAAAGTACTAGTTTGAAGAGCTTCCAACGAAAACTTCCTGAAAGAGAAGTAAAAATATAGGAGGGAAGTATTAAAGAGGGGAATATAATGGAGGGAAAGTACATCGGAGGGGAAGTATAACGGAGGGGAAGTATAGGGAGGGAAGTATAACGAAGGGAATATAAGGGAGGGAAACCGATAAACCCTGTTTTAACCAGATTTGGTGGCCGCGCGTGTTAAGCGTTAATCCCAAACAATGCGATGCGGCGTTCATCTATGGGTCCAGGGTTCAAAGCGGGCGGCCCCCAAATTGAATCTAAGGAACCTAAGTGGATTTTTCTGATGGAAAACACCACTGATACGTTAATATCGAGAAGTGTTTTCGGGGCAAAAACGCAAAAAAAATTTTCGACCTTAAACCCGTTTTTTCTCTCTTATTTGTGCGTCTCGGGGGTTTTTTGAGGGCAAAAACGGCGTTTTTTGGGGTTTTTTCTACGTCCCAGAAGTGTTTTCGGGGCAAAAAACGCAAAAAAAATTTTCGACCTTTAAACCCTTTTTTCTCGCTTATATTTGTGCGTCTCAGGGGTTTTTGAGGGCAAAAACGGCGTTTTTTGGGGTTTTTTTCTACGTCCCAGAAGTGTTTTCGGGGCAAAAAACGCAAAAAAAATTTTCGACCTTTAAACCCGTTTTCTCGCTTATTATTTGTGCGTCTCAGGGGTTTTTGAGGGCAAAAACGGCGTTTTTGGGGGTTTTTCTACGTCCCAGAAGTGTTTTTCGGGGCAAAGAACACAAAAAATACCAATAATGCAAAAAAATTTTCGACCTTTAAACCCGTTTTTCTCGCTTATTTGTGCGTCTCGGGGTTTTTGAGGGCAAAAACGGCGTTTTTGGGGTTTTTTACGTCCCAGAAGTGTTTTCGGGGCAAAAAAACGCAAAAAAAATTTCGACCTTTAAACCCGTTTTTTCTCGCTTATTTGTGCGTCTCGGGGTTTTTGAGGGCAAAAAACGGCGTTTTTGGGGGTTTTTCTACGTCCCAGAAGTGTTTTCGGGGCAAAAAACGCAAAAAAATTGCGACCTTTAAACCCGTTTTTCTCGCTTATTTCTGCGTCTCGGGGGTTTTTGAGGCAAAAAGGCGTTTTTGGGGTTTTTCTACGTCCCAGAAGTGTTTTCGGGGCAAAAAACGCAAAAAAAATTTTCGACCTTTAAACCCGTTTTTCTCGCTTATTTGTGCGTCTCGGGGGTTTTTGAGGGCAAAAACGGCGTTTTTGGGGGTTTTTTCTACGTCCCAGAAGTGTTTTCGGGGCAAAAAACCAAAAAAATTGTCGACCTTTAAACCCGTTTTTTCTCGCTTATTTCTGCGTCTCGGGGGTTTTTGAGGGCAAAAAGGCGTTTTTGGGGGTTTTTCTACGTCCCAGAAGTGTTTTCGGGGCAAAAAACGCAAAAAAAATTTTCGACCTTTAAACCCGTTTTTCTCGCTTATTTGTGCGTCTCGGGGTTTTTGAGGGCAAAAACGGCGTTTTTGGGGTTTTTCTACGTCCCAGAAGTGTTTTCGGGGCAAAAAACGCAAAAAAATTGTCGACCTTTAAACCCGTTTTTCTCGCTTATTTCTGCGTCTCGGGGGTTTTTGAGGGCAAAAACGGCGTTTTTGGGGGTTTTTCTACGTCCCAGAAGTGTTTTCGGGGCAAAAACGCAAAAAAATTGTCGACCTTTAAACCCGTTTTTTCTCGCTTATTTCTGCGTCTCGGGGGTTTTGAGGGCAAAAAGGCGTTTTTGGGGGTTTTTCTACGTCCCAGAAGTGTTTTCTTTAGTGAAGTATCGGGGATACGTTAAATATGAGACATATTGAATATTGTAGTTCGAAAAACCGAGAAAGACTAAAGAATTCATAGGAACTGGCAATAAAAAATCATTTTTGTAAACAAACTTTTCGGAGAAATGAGATAACGAAAAGAGGGTGAGAACAACAAGGGTGGTGCTAATGACTTTCCTAGAATATCGAGCATAAAATAGCAACGTTTCATTTTTTTAACTCCCTCGTTGAAGGAGAAAATCAGAAAAAATAGCGCTGATAAACCGAGAACGGTTAAACGAGGGACGGATAAACGAGGGTCTACTGTATTTTGAAAGGGTAGACTAAATAGCGGCCATTAATATTGCGAAACTTGCGACAGCCCATAAAATTTATATTGATCAAAATGAAAGCTTCCAGTGAAAAAAAAAAAAAAAATGAAATTACAATATTAATTGAGATGTTATCTTTCCGTGATGGGTTCTGAAAGGTTAACTTTAATTAGAGAAGTTCAACTTCTAACACCCTTCGCTCAAAATGATCGGTCACGAGAATACTTGAGTTCAGATACAGAAATAAGTTTTCCGGACGACACGAAAAAAGTTCAAGGGAAACACGGAATCCTCGATGTACTCTTGTCAACATTAAAAACGTTTAAACCCCTTTCACCGATTTTTACCTTGATCCTTATTGATTTTTGCTCATGATCTTCCATGATTGTCCTTTTACGGTCATCAAAATGTTTGTTTATTTTTTAAATTTAGAAATGTAAATTACAGGGTATAAACGATTGAATAACGTCTTCGAGTTGCATGGATAATGACAGGGTTTCAGTTTTACAGGGTGCACTTCAACCGGGCTTGAATGTAAACTTCCAAAGGAATTTTTGCAAGCGAAAACACCGCTAAGAAATCTAAATTTTTTTTCTGGAATTTTTTTCAATCACCAATAATCAAGTGGATAATAAAACTATATAAAATCAATAAATTCAACTTCCTGTTTGTCGATTTGAATATAAATAGAAGGTATAATTTTTTTAGACCCTTCTTATAGACTTGTTCTCATTAAAATGTTATTTATGTTTGTTACTAAGCCGTGAAATGTTGTTTTACATATTATTTAATGCGTTTTCAATGATCAAAGAGAAAGAGAATTTAATTTTGGTTTACTACTTGCAATAACCTTTGTCTAGCAGGACAAGTTTTTTTTCCCCACAAACCCCTTAATCAGACTAGGAGTTATGATTTTTTATAGATTTTTCCACACAAATATTTTCTTCTTAATTCTGCAGAGAAAACACCCAAAAAGGTGTTTATAAGCAGAGAAACACCCAAAAAGGTGTTTATAAGCAGAGAAAACACCCAAAAAGGTGTTTATAAGCAGAGAAAACACCCAAAAAGGTGTTTATAAGCAGAGAAAACACCCAAAAAGGTGTTTATAAGAAGAGAAAACACCCAAAAGGTGTTTATAAGCAGAGAAACACCCAAAAAGGTGTTTATAAGCAGAGAAACACCCAAAAAGGTGTTTATAAGAAGAGAAAACACCCAAAAAGGTGTTTATAAGCAGAGAAAACACCCAAAAAGGTGTTTATAAGCAGAGAAAACACCCAAAAGGTGTTTATAAGCAGAGAAACAGGTAAAAAAACAGGTAAAAGGTAGGAAACAGGTAAAAGGTGTTTATAAGCAGAGAAACACCCAAAAAGGTGTTAAAAGCAGAGAAAACCCAAAAAGGTGTTTATAAGCAGAGAAAACAGTTAAAAAAACAGGTAAAAGGTAGGAAACAGGTAAAAGGTGTTTATAAGCAGAGGAAACACCCAAAAAAAGTGTTTATAGGAGAAAACACCCAAAAAAAGGTATAAGTGTAAAGGTGTCATAGAGGATTTTATTTCATAAAAATTCAATAAAATAAATTTTTTTATCCATAGTTTATTTTGCATATTATTTAATGCGTTTTCAATGATCAAAAGAGAAAGAGAATTAATTTTGGTTTACTACTTGCAATAACCTTTGTCTAGCAGGACAAAAACCCACAAACCCTTAATCACACTAGGAGTTATGATTTTTTATAGATTTCTCCACACAAATACCTTCTCTTAATTCTGCAGAGAAACACCCAAAAGGTGTTTATAAGCAGAAAAAACACCCAAAAAAGGTGTTTTTAGGAAGACTGACATGTATTATGCCTAAACGACAGAAACAGTTTTATGGCGAAACGACAAGTTCTTTAAAATGAAAACCCCTAAAAGGAGTTAATAAGCAGAGAAAACACCCAAAAAAGGTGTTTATAGGCAGAGAAAACACCCAAAAATGTGTTTATAGGCAGAGAAAACACCAAAAAAAGGTATAAGGAATAATAAAACACAAAAGATGTTTGGATGAGTAGGTGTCATAGAGGGTTTTATTTCATAAAAATTCAATAAAATAAATTTTTTTAAATCCACAGTTTATTTTGCATATATTTAATGAGTTTTCAATGATCAAAAGAGAAAGAGAATTTAATTTTGGTTTACTACTCGCAATAGTCTAGCAGGACATTTTTTTTTTACCCAGAAATCCCCGTCTCAATCAGACTAGGAGTTATGATTTTTATAGATTTTTCCACACAAATACCTTCTCAGAAAAGATGCTTGGATGAGTAGGTGTCATTTTATAAAAATTCAATAAAATAAACTTTTTGAATCCATAGTTAATAATTTATTGTGTTTATCCTCGTAACATAAGAGAAATAGCATTTTTATGTAAAAATTTTTCAGTTTATAAATTAATTGTGGTTATAAAAAATGTTTGAGTATAAAAAAAAAGTTTTGTCATTTTCATAATGGGACTGTAACGAAGCATAATCTTTTCCGACCATTTTACATGTCCGAAGTAATGTCCCTAACTAGCTGAACCTATACTAATGAAGCCATGTCCTTGTTCGACGAGGCTAAACGCTCATAATAAAATATCACCCCGGCTAGTATCCATTACTGTATTTTTTTCTCTCTTCCTATGAATATATTCATACCAATAAAGCCCACGTGTAATGCCCAATCTGTCGCTAATCCGACCGCTAAGGTCCCGGACGTTTCGACGTTTATTCGTTGATAAGGTGTTTTATAGATTTACCTTTTATGTTTGTAAAAGTGCCGCTTCGTGTAGTTGACGATACCGAGTTTTTCTGTAAATGCCGCCGGCGGAAATCGGCTAAAAGTGTCCGAGTCTTAAATAGATTTTTTTACCTCCTTGAAATCAAATTTTTAGGCGTTTTCCTGTCTTTCTAGATTTTAGGGCATTTTTCTCGGTGTGCGCTAAATTTTAACTTCCTTAAAGAAGTTATTGTGATATCCTCAACCAATCTCAACTATGTCTGTGGTTCCGGCCGGCCGGCCGTAGCATTTTTTCCAGAACACTTTACGGCCGCAGTTTTCAACCGATTTTCACACAAATTTCTTTAGCCGGTGAACAAGATTGTAACGAGGGCGATTTTTGAATTTCGAAAAAATGGCGGAGAATTTGAAAAAAAACCGTTCGTTCGATTTTCACCAAAGTTTCACCATTATTACTCCTTATATTTTTTAAGAATTTTTGGCGTAAATAAAATTGGCATTTTTTTACATTAATTTCATTTTAGTAGGGAGAAATTCCATACTTCCACGCCTAACGAGAGGGACCTCTCTTCGGCATAAATCCCATTATTTCTACCTTGATACACGGAAAATTAAAAAGAAATATAAAAAAATTATAAATCTTAAAAAATTTTTTGAAAACAAACTCCAAAAATTTTTCAAAAAAAGGTTGGAAAATTTTTCGAAAAAAAAGAACTTCTCCCTCTGTTATCCCTCCGTTATACTTCCCCCTCCGTTATACTTCCCCTCCCTTATACAATAAAATTTCTGAAAAAAGAGATTTTCTCGGTCTGTGTGCCTATAAGCCAGGTTGAAAGGGAGCTTTTCAGCCTGATTAACGAGGATATTGTGTTATATCAGAAAAAAAAAAACCCTTATCCATTGAAAAAGAAGGAGGAACTCCTAAAAATCAGGTCTAGTTAGGGTTTCTTGGCTTAACGACCGAAAAAAAAAAAAAAAAAAAAAAAAAAAAAAAAAAAAAAAACGGGTTTTTCCACTTTTTTGGCTCTATTAACCAAGAAAAACTTTCTTTCTCGGTCAAAAGAGGTAGCAATAACCTGTTTTTTCCGTAATTTTTTAAGGGATCTGTGGTAATTAGCAGGCTACCGAAATGCAGCATTGAAGCAACCGAAATAAGCTTCAGAATTGTATAAAAATATATTTAATTTGATGGGCAGACCCCGGAAGCGCGCAACAATGGCGTAAACAATGGTTTAAAAGGCAGTAAGACCGTTAAACAGGGGATTTATCAGCCGAAAGACCAAGGAAAAAGTCCAAACATCTGATTAAGAGGAGATTTCTTGGTCAAAATCTGAAAAAAAAAACACCAGAAAAAGCGGTTTTTTGGTCGGAGAAACGAGTTAAATTTCTTAAAAAAGAAATTTTCTCGGTCAAAAGTGCCCAAAAGCCTGGTTAAAAGAGCATTTCAGCCTGATTACCATGGAAATTGTCTTAAATCAGAAAAAAAAAACCAAATCCATCGAAAAAGAAAGGAGAACTTCCGAAAATCAGGTCTAGTTAGGATTTCTTGGCCTAACGACCGAAAAAACCAATAAAAAAGGGGTTTTTCCCACTTTTTTGGCTCTATTAACAAGAAAAACTTACTTTCTTGTTCAAAAGAGGTAGCAAGAACCTGTTTTTCCGTAATTTTTCAAGGGTTCTGTGGTAATTAGCAGGCTAGGTAATGCAACATTTGAAGCAACCGAAATAAGCTTCAGAATTGTATAAAAATATTAAGATTATTATTTGAGTTGAGGGAGGAACTGAAATATTATTAAGTTGGTAAATGCTTCCTCAGTAGCTGTCCACGCCCACGCGTGATCCTTTGAGATAGATCTAATACCGGACTCACGTTCTTCCCCTTTTCTCGCGTTTAATCATTTCCTTCGAAAAACACGCCTCTCGATCGAAATGTGTCAACGAATTTTTTTTTTCAAAGTTACTAAAACATATTTTATGATAAACGGTATGAGTCGGACTTCCTCTTGAGTAACAAGTTGAAGTATCATCCTCCCACGCGTCGAAGCGCGAGCCACGGCATTTCTTTCGTCAGATTTTTTTTTTCTTGGAACGAATCCTTGACTCCCAGAAGGCTGAAACAGAGGCTGACCTTTCCATCACCATTCATCACTTTCATTCATAAAAAAAACTTCAAATTTCGGCATTAAAAAAAAGCGAAAAATAATGCTCTTCAATGATAATTCTTGAGAGAAAAAAAATTCTTGCTTGGTTGTAAGTAATGGCAACTTAAGCTTTCTATAGCACTGATATATTGTCCAACCTCCCGTTTATCATACGTGCTTTATGAAAAACACTTATGAAATTCAGCACGAGAGGTATAAATTGATAACTCAGGAATTTAAAATTTAAAAAACATTTTTTTATTGTGTTTAAGGACGAATTTTTTCTTTCTTTCTTAATTAAAAACAATTTAAATGGATAGACTTCCTGGCACTTTAGGCTGATGGGACTTATCTCGGATATGACCGAAATGAAAAGGTTCGCGTCTCAATTAGCTGATTAAGTGAATGATTTAGCACCCATCTCGAATCCATCTCGTTACGTAAGCTTTTTTTAAAAATCAATTTATGTTTTAAAAGGGCGGAAGGGGACAGGGGGACGATTTATAAGCAAATGGGGGCAAATCAAGCAAACACGCCTTTTCAAATGGAAAGATAGGAACGCTATATTTCTGGTTTGAAGGGAATTTTATCGAACAATGTTTTTTATACGAGGAAATAATAAACACAAATAGGTAAACCTGATTTCGAACAAAATAAAACAAAACTTGCTGTCAAAATAAAAGGAATGCAAACTCGTGTAAGAAAAAGGGTGTTTCTCCAAGAACAACGACCGAACACCCAAAAACCGGTGTTCTTTATAGTAAGCACGTAGATAAACCGATAAACCCTGTTGTTATCAGATTTTAAGGGCGTTTTTCCTTGATATTTTGAAAGTATAAGGGAGGGGAAGTATAACGGAGGGGGAATTATAAGAGAAAAAAAACCGATTTTTTGGCGTTTTCTTCAGATTTTGACCAAGAAATCTCCTATTAATCAGATGTTTGGGCTTTTTTCTCAATCTTTCGGCTACTAAGTTCTCTATTTACGGTCTCACTGCCTTTTTAAACCATTGTTTAAGCCAGTGTTGGGCGCTTCCAGGGTCTGCCAACGCCATTGCGGATTTTGCCCGATCAATGGAATTCAGTGCAGTAGTCGCTGGCTCAAGAATTTTATGAGACAAAAAGATAAATCGATGGGCCTGACAGTTTAATTTAATACATGCCCTCCCTATTCTCACGTTTATAAGTCTACAATTAATTGTAACTATTTGTTTCGACACGTCTTCAGCCACACTTCAGGCATTTGTCTCAGTTAATTTATTCTAGTTCTCCCCAATTTCTGAAGATTGAGAAAGGTGAGACTAGAAAGCTTTTTTTTCCGAAGGTGCGCGTGACACTCGGATTCCAAAGGGTCCTCCCGAAGAAGAGAAGCTACCCTTATTCAAATCGTTACGTCATCATGAGTTAACATGGCAACATCAAGATTAGATCAGAATCGACCTTTCCTCCCTCCTCGGCGTAGATTGATTGTTGAATACCTCAATTATTTGACTACGCACTATCGTGAGCTTTACCGTCGCTCCGTTGTATTTTATGCCTCCTTGTCCTTTCCGTATGTAAGTGTCGTTTGATCCCTTATCTACGGAAAGGGGTAATTGTTACCATCTTTGGTCGTTTTTGAAACGCCGCGCAATTATAAATATCTGTCAATTATAATATTCAAGCCGGTAACGTTTTTAGGTCGAATGTGTCAATTTAAAAGTCAATAGTAACTCTACGATATCTTTTACGTGGGAAAATCGTTTGAAATGATATAAATTCGAACTTTATCTTGATATCTAATCATAATTTAATTTTGGCAGCAACCAACGCCTTATTTTCAGGTACCTTGCTTTTTTACCCATAAACCCCGGGTTTTTCAAGAACTAAAACCATAGAAAACTTCAAAACGGTGTTTTTCCACAGAGAGAGAAGATAAACGCCCAAAAGACCGATATAACTGGTGTTTCCTAGTAAACACCGTGGAAAACGTTCAAAAAGATGTTTACCATCAGAAATTCCAAGAAAAACGCCTGTAAGATCAATTATTTGGTGTTTCTTGTGCTAAAGACCATAAAACTTCTAAAAAAGGGTGTTTTTTGTATACAGACTGAGAAAAACGACAAAAGACCGATATAACTGGCGTTTCCTACAGTAAACACCGTGGAAAACGTTCAAAAAGATGTTTATCATAAGAAATTCCAAGAAAACGCCTGTAAGATTAATTGATTTGGTGTTTCTTGTACTAAAGACCATATAAAACTTCTAAAAAAGGGTGTTTCTTTGTATATAGACTGAGAAAAACGCCTAAAAGACGATATAACTGGCGTTCCTACAGTAAACACCGTGGAAAACGTTCAAAAAGATGTTTATCATCAGAAATTCCAAGAAAAACGCCTGTAAGATTAATTGATTTGGTGTTTCTTGTACTAAAGACCATATAAAACTTCTAAAAAAGGGTGTTTCTTTGTATATAGACTGAAAAAAACGCCCAAAGACCGATATAACTGGCGTTTCCACAGTAAACACCGTGGAAAACGTTCAAAAAGATGTTTATCATAAGAAATTCCAAGAAAAACGCCTGTAAGATTAATTAATTTGGTGTTTCTTGTACTAAAGACCATATAAAACTTCTAAAAAAGGGTGTTTCTTTGTGTACAGACTGAGAAAAACGCCCAAAAGACCGATATAACTGGCGTTTCCTACAGTAAACACCGTGGAAAACGTTCAAAAAGATGTTTATCATCAGAAATTCCAAGAAAAACGCCTGTAAGATTAATTGATTTGGTGTTTCTTGTAGTAAAGACCATATAAAACTTCTAAAAAAGGGTGTTTCTTTGTATATAGACTGAGAAAAACGCCTAAAAGACCGATATAACTGGCGTTCCTACAGTAAACACCGTGGAAAACGTTCAAAAAGATGTTTATCATCTGAAATTCCAAGAAAAACGCCTGTAAGATTAATTGATTTGGTGTTTCTTGTACTAAAGACCATATAAAACTTCTAAAAAAGGGTTTTCTTTGTATATAGACTGAAAAAACGCCCACAAGACCGATGAAACTGGTGTTTCTTATATAAACACCATTGGAAACTTTCAAAAATGATGTTTATCATCAGAAAGAACAGAAAAAATACTGTCGAAAACATGCCCCTTATCCGAAAGGACAAGGAAAACAGGGTGTACCTAGAAAAAAATATTTTTTTTAAATTAAGAGTACCTACAATAATTTATACTTGCCAATTAACTTTAGCTTTAAAAATGTTTGCATGTTAAATTGAAAGCCATTAATTTTCAAAAATTGCTCAAGCCCTCAATACTTTCTCTACGGTTATGTCGAACGTCATTAAAAAATGCGTCTATGACGAAAAAAGCGTGCGATGTCCCGACCTTTAGGCCTCAAAAACGACCTTCATTTATCGCCGTGTCGAGCAAAAAAAATTAAAACGAAATTTTGTGGTTTTCTGGCAAGGCGGGGTCCCGACGAAACGTGGGACGAACGGAAGTGGGATTAACATAGCCTGCTCGCCTACGTCCGTCAATCACAATCAGGGCGACAACGTTTGTTTTATAATTAGCATCACCCTATTATCATCCCATTTTTTCATCTTATTAGCTCTAAATAGTCTTAAAAGTAAATAAACACTTTTAATTAACATAAAATATAAAAGAAAGTTATAAATCAAAATAGGAAAAAACAAACAAGAATTGAAATATGGCCTTTTTCTCTCTTTTATACCGTAGCGAATCGGTAACGTCTAAGACCAGTCACAAGCGTGTAATTTCTGTGAAAGCAATGGGAAAACAAGCGTGAGGAAAGGTGAGAGATTTTATCAATGGAGCCCGTGCTTTTTTATCCTTTCTCGTAATCGAGCGAAACACGGAAGGATCGAAATAACAAAATGCATTATTTTGCCCGCTTCGGGAAAAAAAAGGAGTTAAAATTTATTGCTTTTCGTGCTTATGAATATCTTAATTTAAATTTTTCCATTGTGCTTCCCCTTTGTTAATAGCAAACTTCTCTGAATTTCAAATTTCAGGCAATGAATTTCATTCATGGAGTTTAAAAAAATAACTGTCGTAGCTCAATTATTAAACAATTCCCAAAAAATTAGAAAAAGGGGTATTTTCTAGGACGAAAGATGGAGAAAAACGTGTTTTCCCACTCACAAACACCAAATAAAACACCAAAAACGCTACTTTGTAAAAAAGGATGATTAAATGGCCAAAAGATCGATAAAAATGGCCAAAAACGTGTTTTTTACTCATACAGCACCAAATAATACACCAAAAAACGTCGACTTTCTGAAAAAGGATAATTTAATGGCCGAAAGATCGATGAAAACGACCAAAAACGTGTTTTCTCTCACACAGCACCAAATAAAACACCAAAAGTCTACTTTCAAAAAAGGATGATTAAATGGCCAATAGATCGATAAAAACGACCAAAAACGTGTTTTTCTCTCACACAGCACCAAATAATACACCAAAACGTCGACTTTCTAAAAAAGATGATCTAATGGCCAAAAGATCGATAAAACACCAACCAAGTTTTTCACACAGCACCAAATAAAACACAAAAAGTTGACTTTCTAAAAAGGATGATTAAATGGCCGAAAGATCGATACAAACGACCAAAAACGTTTTTTTTTCTTTCATACAGCACCAAATAAAACAACAAAAACGTGGTTTTTCTCTCACACAGCACCAAATAAAACACCAAAAGTTGACTTTCTAAAAAGGATAATTAAATGGCCGAAAGATCGATAAACGACCAAAAACGTTTTTTTCTTTCATACGGCACCAAAAAAACACCAAAAACGCGTTTTTCTCTCACACAGCACCAAATAAAACACCAAAAAGTCTACTTTCAAAAAAGGATGATTTAATGGCCAAAAGATCGATAAAAACGACCAAAAACGTTTTTATTTTCTCACACAGCACCAAATAAAACACCGAAAACGTCTACTTTCTAAAAAGGTAGATTAAATGGCCAAAAGATCGAAAAATGGCCAAAAACGTGTTTTTCTTACTCATACAGCACCAAATAATACACCAAAAACGTCGACTTTTTGAAAAAGGATAATTAATGGCCGAAAGATCGATGAAAACGACCAAAAACGTGTTTTCTCTCACACAGCACCAAATAAAACACCAAAAAGTCTACTTTCAAAAAAGGATGATTAAATGGCCAATAGATCGATAAAAACGACCAAAAACGTGTTTTTCTCTCACACAGCACCAAATAATACACCAAAAAACGTCGACTTTCTAAAAAAGATGATCTAATGGCCAAAAGATCGATAAAACACCAACCAAGTTTTTCACACAGCACCAATAAAACACAAAAAGTTGACTTTCTAAAAGGATGATTAAATGGCCGAAAGATCGATACAAACGACCAAAAACGTTTTTTTTCTTTCATACAGCACCAAATAAAACAACAAAAACGTGGTTTTTCTCTCACACAGCACCAAATAAAACACCAAAAGTGACTTTCTAAAAAGGATAATTAAATGGCCGAAAGATCGATATAAACGACCAAAACGTTTTTTTCTTTCATACGGCACCAAAAAAACACCAAAAAACGCGTTTTTTCTCACACAGCACCAAATAAAACACCAAAAAGTCTACTTTCAAAAAAGGATGATTTAATGGCCAAAAGATCGATAAAACGACCAAAACGTTTTATTTTCTCACACAGCACCAATAAAACACCGAAAACGTCTACTTTCTAAAAAGGGTAGATTAATGGCCAAAAGATCGATAATAGACCAAAAAAGTTTTTCAACAGCACCAATAAAACACCAAAAGTGACTTTCTAAAAAGGATGATTAAATGGCCGAAAGATCGATACAAACGACCAAAAACGTTTTTTTTTTCTGTCATACGGCACCAAATGAAACACCAAAAACGGTTTTTTCTTTCACACGGCACCAAAAAACACCAAAACCGCGTTTTCTCTCACACACACCAAATAAAACACCAAAAAGTCTACTTTCAAAAAAGGATGATTTAATGGCCAAAAGATCGATAAAACGACCAACGTTTTTATTTTTCTCACACAGCACCAAATAAAACACCGAAAACGTCTACTTTCTAGAAAAGGCAGATTAAATGGTCAAAAGATCGATAAAAGACCAAAAAAGTTTTTCACACAGCACCAAATAAAACACCAAAAGTTGACTTTCTAAAAAAGGATGATTAAATGTCGGTATGGATGCGAATAGCACTGGCCATGACCTGAAGGAAAGCGAAGAATGTCAACTTACCTTCGTTATATATCACCTTACTAAGCATCGTTCAATATAGACATTCGTGTCCGACACTATTAATATTTCAATACCAACTTAAAAAGGTCATTTCAAAAAAACTGTGGCTACCGCTTGACCTAAAATGAAGAAGTCGGCAGGTAATTAAGAAAAAAGGAAAGATTTTAAGTATTTGGAAGATGTAACAGATTGGAATTTAGGTTGTTTTAACAATATTGCATCGTTAGAAGCTTTAAAGTTTTAGAGCTGACGATTAATTCGTAACCCTGTCTTCTCTCGTATATTCTTCTCCTTTTCTTTAAAAAAAATAAATTACCGCGGGTGTTCCCTCTCGGATTCTGCAAGCCATCTTTTATAGCCAGGAGAAGCGGAGTATGCAGGAGGGCTTCAGGAAAAAAAATTTTTTTTTTTACTCAACGCCAACATTCGTTATGTTAATGGAAGCCGGTATATGCTTCGTATGTCAGCAAGACCGGGGGCCGGATCTTCAAACAGCGCTTTACCGCCCTGCTGACTCGATTATCGCGGCTTCCACTTGCCATATCCGCAGCGAACATCCTTTTTAAGGTATCAAAAGGTCAGCCGAAACGATTATTCATTTTGTGCTCAGCTATTCTTAAAGACTTTTAGTTAAACAATTTCACTTTTGGAATTTCCAATTTTCTCTGCATCAAAGTTTTCTCGGAATGCACTCCAGGTTTTAAACCCAATTAGAAATCTAGTATATCAATTTAATTAGAATGATTTTATAAAAATATTCCAAAAAATTGGAAAAAGGGGATTTTCTAGGACGAAAGATGGAGAAAAACGTGTTTTTCCCACTCACAAACACAAATAAAACACCAAAAACGACGAATTTCTAAAAAAGGATGATTAAATGGCCAAAAGATCGATAAAAACAACCAAAAACGTGGTTTTTCTCAAACACAGCAACAAATAAAACACCAAAAACGTCTACTTTCAAAAAAAAAGATGATTAAATGGCCAAAAGATCGATAAAAATGACCAAAAACGTGTTTTTCTCACTCATACAGCACCAAATAATACACCAAAAAACGTCGATTTTCTAAAAAAAGGATAATTTAATGGCCGAAAGATCGATGAAAACGACCAAAAACGTGTTTTTCTCTAACACTGCACCAAATAAAACACCAAAAAGTCTACTTTCAAAAAAGGATGATTAAATGGCCAACAGATCGATAAAAACGACCAAAAACGTGTTTTTCTCACTCATACAGCACCAAATAATACACCAAAAAACGTCGACTTTCAAAAAGAGGATAATTTAATGGCCGAAAGATCGATGGAAAACGACCAAAAACGTGTTTTTCTTTCACACAGCACCAAATAAAACACCAAATCGTCGACTTTCTAAAAAAAGGTAGATTAAATGGACAAAGGATCAATTAAAACGACCAAAAACGTGTTTTTCTCACTCATACAGCACCAAATAATACACCAAAAAACGTCGACTTCTAAAAAGGATATTTAATGGCCGAAAGATCGATGAAAACGACCAAAAACGTGTTTTTCTCTCACACAGCACCAAAAAAACACCAAAAGTCTACTTTCAAAAAAGGATGATTAAATGGCCAACAGACGATAAAAACGACCAAAAACGTGTTTTTCTCACTCATACAGCACCAAATAATACACCAAAAAACGTCGACTTTCTAAAAGAGGATAATTTAATGGCCGAAAGATCGATGAAAACAACCAAAAACGTGGTTTTTCTCTAACACAGCAACAATAAAACACCAAAAACGTCTACTTTGTAAAAAAGAACGATTAAATAGCCAAAAGATCGATAAAAATGACCTAAAACGTGTTTTTCTCACTCATACAGCACCAAATATTACACCAAAAAAACGTCGATTTTCTAAAAAAAGGATAATTTAATGGCCGAAAGATCGATGAAAACGACCAAAAACGTGTTTTTCTCACACTGCACCAAATAAAACACCAAAAAGTCTACTTTCAAAAAAGGATGATTAAATGGCCAACAGATCGATAAAAACGACCAAAAACGTGTTTTCTCACTCATACAGCACCAAATAATAACCAAAAACGTCGACTTTCTAAAAGAGGATAATTTAATGGCGAAAGATCGATGAAAAACGACCAAAAACGTGTTTTTCTCACACAGCACCAAATAAAAACGCCAAACCGTCGACTTTCTAAAAAAGGTAGATTAAATGGACAAAGGATCAATTAAAACGACCAAAAACGTGTTTTCTCACTCATACAGCACCAAATAAAACACCAAAAAGTCTACTTTCAAAAAAGGATGATTAAATGGCCAACAGATCGATAAAAACGACCAAAAACGTGTTTTTTTTCTCTCACACAGCACCAAATAAAACACCGAAAACGTCTACTTTCTAAAAAAGATGGTCTAATGGCCAAAGATCGATAAAACACCAACAAAGTTTTTCACACAGCACCATATAAAACACCAAAAACGTCTACTTTCTAAAAAGGATGATTAAATGGCCGAAAGATCGATACAAACGACCAAAAAACGTGTTTTTTTTTCTCTCACACAGCACCAAATAAATCACCGAAAACGTCTACTTTCTAAAAAAGATGATCTAATGGCCCAAAGATCGATAAAACACCAACAATGTTTTTCACACAGCACCAAAAAACGCCAAAAGTGACTTTCTAAAAAGATGATTAAATGGCCGAAAAATCGATACAAACGACCAAAAACGTGTTTTTCTCACTCATACAGCACCATATAATACACCAAAAACGTCGACTTTCTAAAAAAGGATAATTTAATGGCCAAAGATCGATAAATCACCAACAAAGTTTTTCACACAGCACCAAATAAAACACCAAAAGTTGACTTTCTAAAAAGGATGATTAAATGGCCAAAAGACCGATAAACGACCAAAACGTTTTTTTTTTCATACAGCACCAAATAAAACACCAAATCGTCGACTTTCTTAAAAAGGTAGATTCAATGGCCAAAGGATCAATAAAACGACCAAAAACGTGTAAAACACAAATAAAAATAAATAAAACACCATATGAATAATTCTTCATGTGTTCTTAATATTCTTCAGCTATTCTTAAAGACTTTTAGTTAAACAATTTTGCTTTTGGAATTTTCCAATTTTCTCTGCATCAAAGTTTTCTCGGAATGCACTCCAGGTTTTAAACCCAATTAGAAATCTAGTTTATCAATTTAATTAGAATGAAGAAGGCTGAGTGCGTGACTCGGTTCACTCGCCGCGAGAAAAGCGACGAGAGAGAGGAGAGACGGCTCATAAACCGACAATGACCAATAAACAACCACTCGGGACAATTATCGTCCTCGAAAGACCACCCGCAGGGACAGCTCCGACTTCAAAAACGTCTCTTTCCTAATATGGCCCCAAAGTGAAATGAAACATTGTTTCAACGCAATAAAAACTAAAATTTTGTGAAAGGGCGAAAAAAAAGGACATTAGCATAACCGTCGAAATGTTTATGATTTTTAAAATCATTGAATATTCATAATCATATTTTAGGGTCGACTATGCAATTTAAAAAGAATAAATATGTCATTATTAAACGCTAGTGCCTTTATGACGAACGGGACGCTAGTTATCTATGACACTTCTGATTTAAAGTCCCTACATAACAGGATAGAATGATTAATTACAAAATCTGCTGATTTTTTGTGTGGATTAGACCTTCTTGTCACTTAAAATAATGTTGTGTTAATTAATCGCTTTGGTAAAAAAACTAAATTTATTATCATTTCGACAAGTTTTATACTCCAGTAATTTTTAGGTAGATTTCCTTTCTTACATCGCAATTTTATTTGAAAACTCGTCGAAATTCGGTGTTCTTTTGTGAGTCTGGATGAAATCGGACAAGGAGTTGTGGTATTTGTGTGTTGTGGGGATTGGAAAATTTTCTTCTAGGCATAGTCAAAAGAGTACTTCTACGCACAGCTAAAGAGCCCAGAGGATGAACCATAAGAAGACACATACAGTGTTACCTCTTTTCCCTAAAACTTCTCTGAATTTCAATTTCAGAAAGATGGAGAAAAACGACCAAAAACGTATTTTTCCCACTCACAAAACACAAAATAAAACACCAAAAAACGTCTACTTTCTAAATAAGGATGATAAAATGGCCAAAAGGTCGATAAAAAACGGCCAAAAACGTGTTTTTCCCACTCACATAGCACCAAATAAACACCAAAAACGTCTACTTTGTAAAAAAGAACGATTAAATAGCCAAAAGATCTATAAAACCGACCAAAACGTGTTTTTTTCTCTGACACAGCACCAAATTAAACAGCAAAACGTGTTTTCCCTCTCACAAAACACCAAATTAAACACCAAAACGTCTATTTTTAAAAAAAAAAAGGATGATTAAATGGCCAAAAGATCGATAAAAACGACAAAAAACGTGTTTTCCCTCTCACATAGAACCAAATAAAACACCAAAAACGTCTACTTTCTAAAAAAGGATGATTAAATGGCCAAAAGGTCGATAAAAACGGCCAAAAACGTTTTTTTCCCACTCACATAGCACCAAATAAAACACCAAAAATAACCGGCTCCGTGGCTGGTGGGTTCAGTCTTGAACTCCCACCACGGAGACCGGGGTTCGATCCCAGATTGGGTATAGGGATTTTTGGTTGGAAGTTAAATTCCAATTAAATATCCTTCTACAAAATCTGTGGATAATTTAGTTAGGCCACTCCTCTGGTAGTTGGTCCGAAAAAGGGCGCCACGGCATTATGGCGAAAGCCCCCGCCTGGGTCCAACCCCCCTCCGCCCTTGTGACGGCCTGAGGCCAACAAGTATCAAAAAAGAGCAGATTAACCAATAGGAAGAGTAAGCCTCTTGCTCATTGGTTATATACTTCTTTTAAAAAAAAAAAAAACACCAAAAACGTCTACTTTGTAAAAAAGAACGATTAAATAGCCAAAAGATCGATAAAAACGACCAAAAACGTGTTTTTTTCTCTCACACAACACCAAATAAAACACCAAAAACGTCTACTTTCTAAAAAAGAACTCTACTTCACTAAATTGTCAAAAGATCGATAAAAGCGATCAAAAACGTGTTTTTTCTCTACACAGCACCAAATAAAACACCAAAAACGTTATCTTTCTAAAAAAAAAGGATGATTAAATGGCGGAAGATCGATAAAAACGACCAAAAAAGTGTTTTTTCTCTCACCCAGCACCACATAAAACACCAAAAACATCAAATTTCTAGAAAAGGATGATCAAATCCACGAAATATCCATAAAAACGACCTAAAACATGTTTTTTCCCACTCACAAAACACCAAATAAAACACCAAAAACGTCTACTTTCAAAAAATAGATGATTGAATGGCCAAAAGATCGATAAATACGACTTTCTTCTATCTTTTACGCATAGTCAAAAGAATACTTCTACGCACAGCTAAAAGAGCCCAGATTATGATCCATATAAGAAGACATTTACAGTGTTACCTTTCTCCCTTAACGTCATTGTGTTCCGATTCACCCGCTGAGAAATCAATTTAAGAAATCATTGGGCAAATTATTATGATCAACAACATTCTGTTCCCATCTTATTTATTGCTACTTATATTATTATAAGCAGAATTAGATAACTTATTGTGATTGTAAAAATGATAGCCTCATTCCCCTGGGTTGGAAGAAGACATCGGTGGTAGACCGTAAAAATCTTGAAGAAAACTTCAAAAGAATACTGGTTTTTGCATAAAATAAATATTCTGATTGGATGCTCTACTAAAGAAAAATCCCAAACGAGAAAGATTTATAGGATGTTGAGGAATAATTATACTAGTAGCGGAGTAATCTCACATGTCTTAAAAAGGAGATTTATACCCAATCGCGCTCAGTGTTTTTTTAACACAGGAAGAATCGTTATAGAAAACAATAATTTTTATTCCATTTAAAATGAGAAGGGGGAAAAAAAACGAGTCTTGAAAGAAAAAAAAATAGAGAAAAGAGAAGAAACCATAAATGGACAAGTTGTGCGACTCTTGATGATTCAAAACATAAAAATAAGACATGTCGGAATAATTGAGTGGCGTGGCGCCGGCCGGACCGTTCCAGGTCCCTTTTAATCCACTTTTACTCCCCCGCGGGTCCTCAGTCGACGGTAACGAGTCTCGCGCGAGTCATTTCAACGGGCGTAAAGGGTGAGGCGTGCGTCAACTGACCGTCAAGTCCACGTGTCTCAAAACGGAAAAAGTCGTCCCACAGATTCGAACAAGGAAACGCATTCCTTTCCTTAAATGACTTAGTTTCAAGCTTAAGAAAATGGAGCGTTTATCAAATCTTACAATATCAATCCCAAAGCCTCTCTAAAACGTAGAAGGATTTTTCAAAAAAAAGGATGATTAAATGGCCGAAAGATCGATAAAAAAAACGACCAAAAACGTGTTTTTCCAACTCACATAGCACCAAATAAACACCAAAAACCGTCGACTTTCTAAAAAGGATAATTAAATGGCCGAAAGATCAATAAAAACGACCAAAAAACGGTTTTTCTCTCATACAGCACCAAATAAAACACCAAAAACGTCGACTTTAAAAAAAATGATTAAATGGCCAAAAGATCGATAAAAAGGACCAAAAACGTGTTTGTTCTCTCACACGGCACCAAATAAAACACCAAAAACGTCGACTTCAAAAAAAAGGATGATTAAATGGCCGAAAGATCGATAAAAAACGACCAAAAACGTGTTTTCCAACTCACATAGCACCAAATAAAACACCAAAAACGTTGTCTATCTAAAAAAGGATGATTAAATGGCCAAAAGATCGATAAAAACGACCAAAAACTTTTTTTTTTCACTCACACATCACCAAATAAAACACCAAAAACGTCTGCTTTCAAAAAAGGATGATTAAATGGCCGAAAGATCGATAAAAAACGACCAAAAACGTGTTTTTCCAACTCACATAGCACCAAATAAAACCCAAAACGTTGTCTATCTAAAAAAGGATGATTAAATGGCCAAAAGATCTTCTAAATCCATTCTTCTAAAACGTAGAATGGATTTTTCCTAGGATTTTTACCTGGAAATACATAAAAAAACTGGTGATTTCAACGTTCTCGAAAGACTTTAACGGTAGGGAGGAAAGTAGACGTTAAGGCAGGAAGAAGGAAAGAAGTATAAAAATTAAAAAAGAAGAAACAGAACGCAGCAGGGAGGCTGTTTGCAGAAGACGAGGCCTCTGATGTACAGTTAGTGTGGGCAAGGACGAGGCCTCCCATATAGGGAAACATTAACCCATTTGAGAAGTTCAAAACGGGATGTTTAGGGTGTCGCCATGTATGGAGGATCGGTGGCCAACTCGAGAGTGGGTGACCCGAACTCCGAAACGAGAGGGGAGGGTACACCGAAAAAAGAAGGTTTTTCTCTTTTAGAGGGGGTAGACAAACCGATCTTCAAAAGTGGGGGATGACCAGCGCGTGCCCGGCCTCGCGAACACGCTTCAAACCTCAGTCTCGAATCATATCCGAACCGTCCTCAGCTCAATAAGTGAATAAAAAGATCGAAAACTTTCGTGTTTAGAAATTTTCAAGTTATGAATTTCGACTGTTTCTGTGATGTGGAAGTGACTATTGAAATGAGTGCGATGATTGAAATGGACCCTAATAATAACGCGCAGCCGGGCGAGAAGAGTTACTCGCTTAGGCCGCGCTCGGCTGTGAAACGTAGCGACGAAGATGAAGAGGAGACGATAACGTGGAGGAGGAGGCCGAAAAGGAGGCAGAAACCGAAGCCAGCACCGCTGAGTAAGTACAGGCGGAAAACGGCAAACGCTCGTGAGAGGTCGAGAATGCGTGAGATCAACGAGGCGTTCGACAGCCTCCGACGTGCTGTCCCTCATTCGATAACGCGCTGCGATCAGGCGGACAAACTCACGAAAATCTCGACGCTTCGTCTAGCGATGAAATACATCGCAGCCCTCACCGCCGTTTTGGCCGACCCACAGACTGAATCCGACGCCGAATCGTTAATCAGCGAGTCGACGATCAACGACTTATCGACGGAAAGCTCCCTCACGCCTCCCTTACCGCCGCTTTCCGTCCTCGACTCCTCGTTTTCCGACCCCTATTCGGACTTCTCCGACAGCACCTTACCCCTCGATCCTTACCCGGACTTCTCCTTCGTACTCGACGACCCTTTTACCGACTTCAGTTAACCCCCCTTCATCTTTTCCTCCCTTCAGTAAGTTAATTACACATAATAAATCTTTTAATATGGGTCAGTTAAGTAACGCAAACTTGTTAGCCTTACATGTACCTTTCTTATCCCACCACGAGATCTTTGATGAAGAAAGATCTCCCCTCATTCAACAAAATGTAAATCAATATTTGATCAAAAATCCGATTTTATCAATACATCAACGTCATTTTAAGACTTATCCTTTAATTTGTATATTTATAAACAAAAAAATATTATAATGTAAATATTTTGAATCATTATAATAAAATTACCAACAAAAAACGTACGTTTATATTTTTTAAGAGAAACTAGAATTAATGAATGAAAACATATCCTAGAATAAAAAAATGTCCTATATCATAGTTTACGTATAGATTATTATAATTTTCATTATAATACAAAAAAAAACTGTATTCGGTTTAGCTTTAATTAAATCGTAAGTTCAAACCTTATTATCGGAGAACTTACTGTTAAGATAATGTAAAAATGTGCAATAATGTAAAAAAATTTTTGTAAATTGTTTGTGTGAGACGCAAATAAAATTTTTTGTGATAATACATTTTTTCGACCATTTATAAACGTTTATTGGTGACCTACTTGGTCCCACTTTCACTAGTGGTGGCCCCCTCCGAGGATTTACCGGAAAATGGCGTTCTGCCAAAAATACTCTGCATTTCCTTCGTTAAATTTCGCAAACTATAATTTTTACTGGATTTTTAAGGTAAGTATATTTTTAAAATATTTTATTAGATCTAACGAAGAAATATATTTTAAAAATCTGGGGTTCGGTAGACCTTCCCAAAAAACCAGATTATATCAATTATTTTTAACTTAATCAAAGAAATGTTATTGTACTACCCTCCATGAGAATTAGGTAGCTCTAGAAAGTAAATGTAAAAAAATTTTTTTTTTCTCTCATTCTGGCTTGAATCTAGAGGAAAAGCTGGTTTTTCGTTGTTGTATTTTAAATTAATAAAAAAAGAATGGTATTGCGATACCCTTGAAAGATGAAAAGTTGAGTTTACTATTGAACTTGGTAATTTTGAAGTTCACTATTGGACTCGGTAATTTTGAGTTTACTATTGGACTCGGTAATTTTGGAGTTTACTATTGGACAGACTCGGTAATTTTGGACTTTACTATTGGACTCGGTAATTTTGGAGTTTAATATTGGACTCGGTAATTTTGGAGTTTACGGTAACTGGATGTAGTCGTGACATCCAGTTTTCTTTTTTTTCTCTTGTGTTATCATAACTAGGATGTCGTTTGGGGAGGTAGTTGGGCCAGTAGGGGGCTCTAGCCATTGCCGAGTTTTTCAGAGCAAAATCAAAACGACACGGTTAAAATGACTCGGTAATTTTGGAGTTTACTATTGGACTCGGTAATTTTGGAGTTTACTATTGGACAGACTCGGTAATTTTGGAGTTTACTATTGGACTGACTCGGTAATTTTGGAGTTTACTATTGGACAGACTCGGTAATTTTGGAGTTTACTATTGGACTCGGTAATTTTGGAGTTTACTATTGGACTCGGTAATTTTGGAGTTTACTATTGGACTCGGTAATTTTGGAGTTTACTACTGGATGTAGTCGGACATTTTTTTTCTCTTGGACATAACTAGGATCGTTTGGAGTTTAGTAGGGGATATTGGAGTTTTTGAGAACGACACGGTTTAAATGACTCGGTAATTTTGGAGTTTACTATTGGACTCGGTAATTTTGGAGTTTACTATTGGACAGACTCGGTAATTTTGGAGTTTACTATTGGACTCGGTAATTTTGGAGTTTACTATTGGACAGACTTGGCAATTTTGGAGTTTACTATTGGACTCGGTAATGTTGAGTTTACTCGGACTCGGTAATTTTGGAGTTTACTATTGGACTCGGTAATTTTGGAGTTTACTATTGGACTCGGTAATTTTGGAGTTTACTATTGGACTCGGTAATTTTGGAGTTTACTATTGGACTCGGTAATTTGGAGTTTACTATTGGACTCGGTAATTCTGAAGTTATGGTCTGAGTAGTCGTGACTCCTGTTTTTTCTTTTTTTTCTCTTGTGTTCATAACTAGGATGTCGTTTGGGGAGGTAGTTGGGCCCAGTAGGGGGCTCTAGCCATATTACCGAGTTTTTTCAGAGCAAAATTAAAAGATTACGAAATGTCGGATACGTAAAAGAAATTTTATTCATAATTTTACTTTAAAAATTCCTACACAACCTGTAGATAAAAGCCTTTTTTTAATAAAAAATTTAATAAACTATTATATTAATAATATTAAGGGGGTAGTTTTTATTCCATTGTGACGACCCCGCCACCTGTATGTGAAAGGTATAAGTTATCGTTTAAATTTTCCCCACTAGAAAGCGCACCGTGTGGCAGCAAAATGTCGATTCTATTTTATTTTCTCTTTTTTCGTCAATTTCTATTTTTTAAAAAAATGTAAGAAGTTATAAATAAAAAAACGAAATTTTTCGTAACTCACCAGTTTGTCAAAACCAGATAGACTGCATATTTTTTGAAAAGTCTAAATTGGGACAGATGAAAAGAAACTTTGGGGTTCTTTGTCGGTACATTACCATCTTAAACTCAGGTTTGATATTGACGCTATCAAAACATCCTGACAAGATTCCTAAAGCGTCGAAAATTATAAGATCTTTGATGTTGGCTAATCGTGTGGAAACATTAACTAGCCCCTGTCAACTACTGTTGTCTTTTTAATCCGCACGAACGGACAGGAAGATTAATTTTCTCGTTTCAAACCACAGTTTCGAACTCTGTAATATGAGAGCTTCATTGATTGGTCCCCCTGCCGGCTTTGCCTGAAATAATTATGGAAGGTTTTTTTTCTTCTGGAAAAAAATTTTAGTATAAAAAGACTCTTCTCATTAAATCGAGAAAAGGGCGGCGAATGTTTCAATCGATGCATCGGAAATGTCACGGGCGAAACACCTCAATCCTTAAAGAAAAAATAGGTCCGTTGAAAAAAAAGTCTTCTGAGAGCTGACCATTCCAATTAACACTGGCGGGCGTGGGATCTCGACCTGGTATTTCCAAACCTAGAGTCATATATGGACAAAAATCCCCCCTCTAGAAAACACGAAAAAAAAAAAAAGGAAGGAAGAGAGAGCTTTTTTGTCACTCGCGACTTGCCGAGCCGTTAGTTATGCTGGTAGTCTTGTCTCATTTGTTTATGCTAATTCAAAGACTGATAGCTGATAGCCTTTGTCCAGTCCGACTTTTGAATCTTCTTCAATTTCATATTTTGAACTTTTCAAGGAATTTTAATGAGGACTTCCCTAAAAACCAGTAGCCGATAAAGTTTCGGAAATCCGTGGAATTCCGCTTCTGGGGCCGACAAATTACCGTTCGATTCATTAAAACCGAATCTTAGAAACCTTCGACTTATGTCATAACAGTGAGAGTGAACTCGCGGAAAAATAACACACGATAAATTTTAATTCTACCACTTTATTTTTTTTCTAAATCCAACCCCTCTCGACTAATTTTCTTTAATGTCCCTAAAACCTGTTATAAAATTGCGAAATCTTTTTCCTTTCCAATTAACTCCATTTTTTGAAATAATATAGAACTTAATAAATTAAACGCTTTCAGATCAAATTGAAATCAGGCATTTGAGATTCGCGTGCTTGCTGCACATTCTGGACGAAGAATTTAGATTAAAAGCTGAAGAAATTTTTTTAAAATATCTAGTTAAAATATTTTTTAATGCAATATAAAAATCGATCGAAAGAGAGAGAAAAAATACGCATCTTCACCTTGAGAGATTTCTTTAAAGCCATTAGCGAAAGGATGCAATTTAACGTTCACTTCGATAATTTTTGTTCTAATTTCTATCTTCCTACGGGGAAAAATTAACGGTCATTTATGTTCCACCTAAAGATTATTTAAAAGGATTAAAAAAAAGTGATCTCACAATTTCGTCATTGCGTATTTATAGAGTAAAGGGAAATAGTTACGAGGAATTTCATTTTTGACGTTTTTCAGGCTTTTTTTCTCATTTTTTTGGCCAAAAATCTCTGTTTTTACATTCTCCCTACAAATATCAGACTCTGAAAATTTGGTTTTTCGCCAGTGCCGTCGTCTTCTCCTTATTCTGTTTCTCTCAATCCCCAGAGGGAATTATAAAGCCATAAAAACTTCCAACGAAAACTTCCTTAAAGAGAAGTAAAATTATAGGAGGGGGAAGTATACAGGAGGGGAAGTATAACGGAGGAGATGTAAAGGAGGGAAATATAATGGGGGGGAAGTATAAATGAGGGGGGGTATAAGGAAGGGGAAGTATAACGGAGGAAATTTTTTTTTTTTTTCAAAAATTTTTTAAGTTTTTTTGAAAAATTTTCTGAGTTTTTTTTCTCGGAATTTTTTAAGTTTTTTTTTTAAATTTGCGCTTTTTTTTTAAAAATTTTTCAAGTATCAAGGAAGAAATAATGGGATTTTTGCCCAAGGGAGGTCCCTCGTAGCGGGTGAAAGTGTGAAATTTCTCCCACTAAAATGATAATTAATGTCTTAAAAAATGATAATTTTTTTTTCACCAAAAATTCTTATTAAATATAAGTAGTAATTGGTGAAAATTTGGTGAAAATCGGAGCAACGGTTCAAATTTCAAACAGACATATCTCCGCCATTTTTTCGAAATTCAAAAGTCGCCCTCGTTAGTTTTTTCTTCACCGGCTAAAGAAATTTGTGTGAAAATTTCGTGAAAATCGGATGAAAACTATGGCTGTAAAGTTTTCGGAAAAAAATGCTACGGACGGCCGGCCGGCACCACAGACAAAGTTGAGATCGGTAAAGATCAATATTCGATTTGACCCTCCGGGGTCTGGAAGACCCTTCCCCAAAAACCCGACGTCGAGGGTATCACAATAACTTCTTTAAGGAAGTTAAAAAAGATTAAAACTAAATCGTCTGATCTTTTACCTTTTATTGAATTTCTAAAGTTTTCCTCACTCTTTTAGCCAAAAAACTTCCGTCCGTGGGTGATTTGAATTTAAAAATTTAATGACCAAATCTATTACGTCCAGCTGATCTAAATCTTCTTTCACACAGAATTTTTACAGATGAAAGCGGTAAAGAATAAAAAAAAAATTTCTCACGGGACCGAAGGATAAAGTTATCGAACGATTGAAAGCTTTCACTTGAAAAGTTTTTTTATTATTAAAAATAAATATTCGAAACCTCTAACAGGGAAATTTTTTTTTTCAATCCTACAATCGTGAGAAAAGACTTTTTTTGAGCATTAAAATTTGGACATTACGCAAGATTTTGAAAAGGTTCCCATCGAGTTCCAAAAACGTTCAAATTCGAAAATAATAATAGAGAATAGTAAAATAGACAAAAATCCTGGCTCATTGAGGGCACGTGGGCCTCGTTAAACGTCACCATATTGATTGATGACGTTTGGCGGCGCCCTTTTTTTTAACCTTTCGCTCCTGTTTTTTGACTGTCAGAACGTAATTAAACGAGAAGGCGTAATGAAGGTCGTTAAATTGATTACGTTGTTTGATTATAAAGAATAAGGGCTTAATCTAAGACAGCATTACCTTCTGATTGCTATCTGTCCTCTTCACGACCGGATTGAAATGGAATCCTCCTATTTGAAACCATTAAAAAACTATCCCAGGAAATTCATGACTGAGATTAATGAAAAAACCTTAAAATGGAGAGTTTGTATAAAAAATATTACTTTAGGTACTTTTACGACTGATAAAGGTTTTTCTATCGTCGAATCCATTTTCTAAGCGCTACCGGTTTTGGCATTGAAAAGATAAGATCGACTTCGACCATGAATTCCATTTTATTTCCTATTTTAAAAACAATATTACTAAGAGAAAAAAATTTTTTTTTTATTTGCTAGGAAGATAACGCAAGGACGTCGTGAAGGGATTGTTTACGCTGTTAGATTGACAGAGTAGTCCGAGGTCTCGAGTACGTCCACCCCAAAGCAGGTCTGTCCAGTTTTGTACGGTCTACGTTTACAACCTTAGAAATGCTTTCAATTTATTAATGTTTAAATTTTTTTTACAGTTTTAAACCGAGATTTTTTAAAAACTATTAAAACCTCAGTTTTTTTTTTTTTATCGATAATTTCGCTTTATCATTAAAGAATTTTTCCGAATTTTGAACGATGATTTTGTAATTGGGAAGAGGGATTTTATAACATAAAAGCATTTATTTTTTTTCTGCGGTTTGTTTGATCTTCTGACTCGCGGTTTCGCGCCGTCATCGCCCCTCTAGTATGGACTAACGGACATTTTACAGTGTCAAGGTCTTTAACGAGTTATCTGACACAAAAAAAATTATATAAACAAAAATGTTAAAAATAGTGACGTAGCTATGCGGAGTTGAAAATTAGCCTTGGGATCAAGAATTTTGGGTATTTGGGTGAATATTTTGGCACTTTATCCATACCTTCCGTTGATATTAACTTCCTTAAAGAAGTTATTGTGATACCCTCCAAGTCTGGTTTTTGGGGAGGGGTCTTTCAGACCCCGTAGGATAAATTCGAATATTGATCTTTACCGATCTCAACTTTGTCTGTGGTGCCGGTCGGCCGTCCGTAGCATTTTTTCCGGAACACTTTCGGCCACAGTTTTCAACCGATTTTCACCAAATTTTCACACAAATTTCTTTAGCCGGTGAAGAAGAATGTAATGAGGGCGATTTTTGAATTTCGAAAAAATGGCGGAGATATGTCTGTTTGAAATTTTAAAAATTCGCTGTGGCCGAACAGTAGGTCCGATTTGCACCTTTTCACCAATTACTCCTTATATTTTTGACGAATTTTTGGTGTAAAAAAATTGCCACTTTTTAATTATTTTTTTTTAGTAGGGAGAAATTTCATACTTCTACCCATTACGAGAGGCACATCCGTAGGCCAAAGAGCCCATTATTTCTACCTTGACACTTCAAAAAATTTTCGAAAAAAAGAACTTAAAAATTTTTCAAAAAAAACAACTTGGAAAATTTTAAAAAAAAAAACCCATCCGTTAACTTTTTTTATACTTTCGTTCCCTTATACTTCCCCTCCTTATACTTCCCCTCCCATATACTTCCCCTCCTATATTGTTACTTCTCTTCAAGGAAGTTTTTTGGAAGCTCTTCAAAACAGTACTTTATACTTGAAATCTTTCTAATATATGAGGCGCTCCGGGTACGAAGGGCGAACTCAACATCGGACAAATTTTTTTTTTTTTCATTTTCAGATTCTAGACCTCTTGGTGAATACACCCATATAATTTTTATGTTGTTTTTTCCCCTTTAAATACGTAAAAACCGATTTGCGGCAAAGCTCTAACTGTGATATCCAGCGGGTACGAAGGGCGAACTCCACATCCTAGTCCACAACCCACACTTTTTTTCCCATTCCAGGGCATGACTTTTCTGTTGAGTTCGCCCGTAACATAAAACTTTAAAATGCGAATACCTCGAAACTACGTTTTGTTGAGTTCGCCCTTCGTACCCGGAGCGCCTCATATCATTATGATTTTTCAAGGTTTCTTGTGTAATGTGTAAAAACACGTAAGAATGTTAGAAAACTTTTGATATTAGGATGTGTTTTTTTTTTCTTTCAATATCGCTAGGAATCATAATAAATCCTTAACATTTGAATATCGAAGGTTTTTAAATGGTCCGTTTTAAATCTCGCCAATATTCTTGGGCTTGACTGACTACAAATCTTCCTTTTGATCAGCGCAAAAAGATATTCTTCCCGACACAAAGGCGTTATTGACACTCGAAGAGTCAAGCGTATGAATATAAAGAGCCTTTCCTTTTTTGGAATCCATGTTCGTTTTATGGATTTCAAATCTTGAGTTCTGTTGTAACTTAAAAAATGAGAGGCGAATAGTTTGGGTTGACAGTGCGGAGATTCCCCTTGAGGCAATGAGTCAAACGCTATTAGGGCATCGATTGTAGGACAATTAGCATAAATTTTCGGATCCCGGTTTCTCTCGCATGTTTTCTCCTTATAAGGAGGCAACCCCCGCGATATATGACCGCTCTCAGAGAGACCATCATTCATCCGAGTTCGATATACATTTTATATAATGTAACCGACACCGTCTGTTTATGTGGCGCTTGGAGTACTCTGGAGTGTTTTTAGTCCTTACCTCCTTAATGGCCCTCATAATCGTTATTTTTAACATAATAAACGTCAAAACGTTTATAACGAGCGACCTCGTTGTAGATCGACTTTGTTCTTGCATAAATTCTTCGGATTCTCAACGGTCGAGAAAAAAAATCGATCGATAGAAAGGAGATCGTATAGACGCTAAATCCGAGATAATCAGCAGTGAAAGTTTCGTTTAATGAAAAAACGGCTCGGAGTTTGTCGAATGCCCCACAACTGTCAACTGGTGTCAACATCAGTTAGCTCTCATAACGGGGAGTGACCTTTCTCCCCCGACCTCTTCCCACGCCGAGAAATCTCCAGTTTTTTTATTCGAAATGTTTTATGAGCGAGTTTTTAATCAATGGACGGGGGAGTTTTGTGAATGAAAGGGAAGATTTCGAAAAAAAAAAAGTGGGCGATGATAAAAGAGATGCGGGGTTGATCTACACCTTATACGCCGACTCGCTTCCTTCCGAATTCTTGGAAATTTTAGATTTCATAACAAATCCATTAAACCCCACACTTTTTCACACGTCATCAAACCACTATTGTTTATTTCTATCCAAAATTCTATCACTATTGATTATTTATAAATTAAGGGTAAATAAAATTAAGGGAAAAGTACTGGTTTGAAGAGCTTCCAACGAAAACTTCCTTAAAAGAAGTAACAATACAGGAGGGGGAAGTATATGGGAAGGGAAGTATATAGGAGGGGAAGTATAACTGAGGGGGAAGTATAAGGGACGAAAGTATAACGAAGAGGGGGGGGGATATAAAAAGAGGAAGAATAAGGAAGGGGACTTTTTTTTTGGAAAAATTTTCAAAGTTTTTTGTCAAAAAATTTCAAAGTTTTTTTTTTTTTTTTTTCCAAGAATTTTTTGGGTATTCCTTTTTTTTTAAGTTCTTTTTTAATTTTTTAAGTTCTTTTTTCGAAAATTTTATAAGTGTCACATTATTATACGCTGCACACATTTTTTGGTTCGTTTTGACGATCTTTTACCTAAAAACATTTGGGTAGGCTATTGTTTACCATACGCTAAACACCTTTTAGGTAGATTTCTTTCTTCATAAATCTACCTATTGTAATGTACCAAGTTTATATATATATGTATGTATATTAGCACGATAACTGGAGCATTTTAATGTGAGGGTGACGATATCCGGTTTAGAGTTTTTATCTCAATAGCTCGGACGAGTTCGTTAATGGCTGAAATCGGACCAGCGATTCACCTACTTTACTTAGGGCTTAAAGACAAAATTGGCATTTTCTATTGAAATCCTAGTCCTTTTGCAAAAAAAAAACTTTAAGACCTCTGCGAGGGCGTGTAAAAAATTAATTAAAGCAGGTTTGGACGAGCCAGGCGCAAATATTGAACTAGCTAAACTTTAAAAAAAATTTGAATTTATACCGCGAATTAGGTATTATATATTTTATTAATAAATTATCAGATGTTTTTCTAGGGGCTCAGTGGCGCAATTTTTCTTATATCATCATTTTTATAACATAATTATATTTTGTGTTTATACATTTTAATTTTAATCATGAAAAGAATCTACCTTTTAGTCCCTGCTACCGCAGGGTCATTTTTTTGTTTCGTTTTAAACGATTTTTCGCCTAAAAACACCCTTTTGGGTTGGCTATATTGTTTACCATGCGCTAAACACCTTTTTTGGTTCGTTTTTAACGATTTTTCGGCGAAAAACCCTTTTTGGGTAGCTATTGTTTACCATGCGCTAAACACAAAAAAAAAACGAGCTATGATTGTTCTAAATAAAATTGTTCTTCTTCTTTGAGAGAGTTTTCGTCGTGCCCAGCTCGAGATTTTCGCGGAAATCAAAAATCAAACTAACAAGGCATTTTTGGGAAGTCGTGTCTTAATTATCGAGCCAAGACGTTCCACTATCTTCCGCCCTATATCAAGAGAATACCAGTTCTTTCCTTATATGTAAAAAAGGCTTCTTTGGCGTCTTTGTATTAAACGACATTAAAAGAATATCGAAAATTGATATTTTATTCTCACCTTGTGTGGCGAAGTCATTACTCGATAAAACCCTCGAGGTTTGTGGATCGTAAAATTGCAGACGCAACTTTTTTCCTTCAATAAATCGCTTATTGTTCGTTGTTATGCGACCTCAGTTCTTCCATCATGACTCGGGAACACGGGGTCATTAAAGTTTATAATGACTGTATCCTAATTGTTCTTGAGGCATCATCACCGCCGTGAAAAACCTACAGCGCCTTTTAAAACCCCACGGTAAACTTTAATAACTTAATTATTTTCTTACAATGTTACCTTTTCTTGAGCTTTTTGGAAAATCCTTTTCTGCGATGTTTTGCAACTTTAAAAAACACGTTTAGTGTGAGAATAGAAAGTTTTTGAGATTTAAATTTATCTATAATACAAAAGGAAATAGCGGGTGTACAAATAAGGTGTATGCGACCGGAATATCTCCTCGGTAAGGCAAGCCTCAAGCAGGCTGTCACATAGTTTAAGATAATGAAGATATAAGAGCCTTTTCCCAGAGTGTAACACATCATTGTAATCAACGGTTATGATCGTTTTTTTCACGAAGGTTTTTTTTCGGAAACGCAAAGAAATAGACGTCGATGCGGAATTAAGATAGTCGTTTGCATGCTCAAGTTGGCGTGTGGGGTTAGGAACTGCGTGCTTCTCCGAGATGCATTAATTGAGATCTGTTGAGCCACATAGGCCGCCAGTATCTAACGTACACCTTACACTGATTGACAGCCAACTCTGTTTATCTCCCAACGTTATCTATATCTAGACCCTTTCCAACAATGGATGATTTTTTGACGATAACGAGTTCACTAACAAAGTATCATTCTTCATCAAGAATATTAAAGGGTCATTGAATAATGAGAAATTTGGGCGTAGGTTTTGCAATTTGAGAGGGGTGAGTCGAAGACCAACCGCTGTCTAGTTCTCTGGCGACTGCTTTTGTTACCCTCAACGTCGGGTTTTTGGGGAAGAGGTCTTTCAGACCCGTAGGATATATTCGAATATGGATTATGCCGATCTCAACTTTGTCTATGGTGCCGGCTGGCCGTCCGTAGCATTTTTTTTTCGGAACACTTTACGGCCACAGTTTTCAACCAATTTCACCAATTTTCACACGAATTTCTTTAGCAGGTGAACAAAATGTAAGAATGGCGATTTTGAATTTCGAAAAAGTGGCGGAGATATGTCAGTTTGAAATTTTAAAAAATTCGCTGCGGCCGAACCGTTAATCTGATTTTCACCAAGTTTTCACCAATTACTCCTTATATTTTTAAGAATTTTTGGTGTAACAAATTGGCACTTTTTAACTATTATGTATTTTTTTTTAAGTAGGGAGAAATTTCATACTTCTACCCATTACGAGGGGCACATCCCTAGGCCAAAGAGCCCATGATTTCTAATCAATATAGCCAACCCAAAAAGGCGTTTTTCGCCGAAAAATCGTTAAAAACGAAACAAAAAAGATGTTAAGCGTAAGGTAAACAATATAGCCAACCCAAATGTTTTTAGGCGAAAAATCGTTAAAAACGAAACAAAATGGTGTTTAGTGTATTGTAAACAATATAGCTTACACAAATGCTTGTAGGTAAAAGATAGTTAAAAACGAACCAAAAAGGTGTTTAGCGTATGGTAAACAATAGCCTACACAAACGTTTTAGGCGAAAGATCGTTAAAACGAACCAAAGAAGGTGTTTAGTGTATGGTAAACAATATAGCCAACCCAAAGGGTGTTTTTAGGCGAAAAATCGTCAAAAACGAACCAAAAAATGTGTTTTCGAATTTTTTTAAGTGTCAACGTTTTTTCGAAATTCAAAAATCGCCCTCGTTACATTCTTCTTCACCGGCTAAAGAAAGTGTGAAAATTTGGTGAAAATCGGTTGAAAACTGTGGCCGTAAAGTGTCCCGGAAAAAAATGCTACGGCCGGCCGGTACCACAGACAAAGTTGAGATCGGTAAAGATCAATATTTGATTTGATACTCCGGGTCTGGAAGACCCTTCCCCAAAAACCCGAGGTGGAGGGTATCACAATAACTTCTTTAAGGAAAAAAGGGTATAATGAGAATTCTCAATAAATAATAAACGACGGCGTTTCTAGGGCTGATTACGTTTGATACATCCGTTATTTATGCTTCATTGTGTTATATTTTCGTTCCGGTCGATAACTGAACTTTTTAATGTTTACATTGTCCGTAATGAGGAGTGTTCATAAGTCAGGTGACGGGTAAAAAGGGTCCCTTTATAACGAAAGACCACCCAGACCGGACCATTGGTGTGTTCTGTCAACAGCCGCTTCTCCAAGACCTGTTTACACCTTGTAAACCACCTATTCTGGACTCTGGCCAGAGTCCTACGAAAAAAAAAACTTATCTGTTTCGATTTAACGTTTGGGAAAAAAAATTCCGGTTTGGCCAACGTGAGAATCGCCACTTCCGCATTTCTCGAAAAAAGAGACATCCTCGTGAATCAGGCAAAAATTATACAATATTAAATCATATTTTTTATATTCTCAAAAGTTATGGTAAAACCCACCGAGTCTTCAAAAAACCCGGAGAGCAAACTACCCCTCAAATGCCTTTTCTTACTGAATTCTTGGCATTCCGCCTAAAAAACCCTCCATTCACACGATTTTGGCGCTTTTCCTCTATTTTTTGGTCCAAGAGACCCCATTTTTCGAAAATTTCGGACGTTTGGCTTTGTTAGTAAGCAACTGTTTTCAGTGACGTCACAGCGTACCCTTAAGTTTCTAATCCAATCAGATCATTAGTTCTCTCCCGTTTTCTTAGAAATTAAAAAAAATGGCCCAAAAAAGCCACCTAAAAAACCCTTCATTCACACGATTTTGGCCCTTTTCCTCTATTTTTTTGGTCCAAGAGACCCCCTTTTTCGACATTTTGGACGTTTGGCTTTGTTAGTAACAACTGTCTTCAGTGACGTCACAGCGTACCCAAAAATGGGACGATAATCGTTTTTTAAGTTTCTAATTCAATCATTAGTCTCTCTCGTTTTCTTAGAAATTAAAAAAAAATGGCCGAAAATGGCGTATAATGAGATTTAAACAAATAGGAAGGTTTTTCGTTTCGGGAACTTGTTATAGAACTGTTACGAGGCCGCCACTGATCAGGTTGCTTCATTCAAAAATAAGTTTCCCAGCCTGATGCCATTTAGAGTCAAGTGATATTTAACTTGCCTCAGGAGAAAAAATGTGCCAATTTTCAATGTAGTGGAAGAAAAAAAATTTTAAAAAATATATGGTCTATAAGCTCATAATTTTTATTTTATGATTTACTACGTAGAAATAGTTTTTGAATGGAGAAAGCCAACACTTGAGATTGATGGGGGTCTTTTTCTTGGGACGGTGCCGCCCGCTATTATTCTCCAAGACAAGAGAGGTTATAGAAATAGAAAAATGAACGACATTTAATACAATGGAACGGAAACTTGTTTATCGTAGGAGTTAACGGTCCGTTGGGTTTTCCAGCTAAAAATTGATCTAGGATTAAGAAAAATTGAAACAATGGCCTCCGATGCCCTCTCGGAGGAAAGTAGAAAGGGCGGCCTTGCCGTTTTCTCCAGTCAGGGGAGTTCGACAATACCCTCCTAATTGATCAAATGAAACGGTTAATTTAACACCTCGGCTAGTTAAATCTATTTTCCATCTCCAAAATGGCACTTCAAAGAACCCTTTGAACGAACCGCTATCTCATTTTAATTTAGCCAACGCAAATTTTTTTTCTGACGCAGACATTTTATCCAAATTAGAGGATAAAAGTTTCTTTTTGACCCAAAATTTTGGCAAGCTAAAAGTATTTTGAAAGTTTTGATAAATATTTTTAAAAGGTTTAGCGATAAAAATGAATGAAAATGGCGAAAAAAAATTAATTAGCGACATTAGCCAAAACGTGCAAAAAACCGAAGACAAGAGTTATTTAATTCTTTATCTTTTAAAAATCCATTAGTGCTTAAAAATTTAAAAGGACGCCGAATATGGCTCATTGTATTTCATCAAAAAAAAAAAACCTGTTTCCTAAATCCGAAATCTTCATGGGAAGAAAAAACGGTTCAAGTTGGGCGAATAAAACAAATCGACGTACGTCCATTAGAGAAAGACGACCGAAGATCCTTTATATAAGAAGGAAACCCGATTCGGGACGCAGAAGCCCAGGCCTACAAATCAGACCCGCGGAGACTTCGGAGTCAATTTATTTTATCGGGCGAAATAAATGTCTTGCTTTTCCGACCGGAGATTTGTTATTAAAAGAATGAGGAAAAAATCAAATATTACTGTTTTTTCCCCCATTTCCTAACTTCAACATCACTAATTGCTGATTAAGACATGGCTTGCAACACAACAACGAAGCCTAATCAACAATTACTGATTTATTAGCTAGTCTAGGATATACAAAATACTGCTGTCATAGCGTATTCCCCCGACAGTACACGCGCATGCTTTCATAAATTTTTGGTTCCTGCGTTTTTGACTTTGCCTCAATTCAAACAAGTTTGATAACACGATGAGGTTAATTTATTTCCTCGTGTGGGAGCTTAACACCTTTAAACTTTCTTATAGAAGTTATTGTGATACCCTCCACGTCGGGTTTTTGGGGAGGGGTCTTCAGTCCCCGTAGGATAATTCGAATATTTTGGTCGTTTTTGACGATCTTTTAACTAAAAACTGATGGGCAGGCAACATTGTTTTATCAAAAACACTTTTTTTGGTTCGTTTTAACGATTTTTTGCCCAAAAAACACCCTTTTGGGTTGGCTATATTGTTTACCATACGCTAAAAATCGAAAAAAAAAGGAAGTTAAAAAAGTTTTCAGAAAAAAAGTGCAAATTTAAAAAGAAAACCCGGAAAATCTTAGAAAAATTTTTGACAAAAAAACTTAGAAATTTTTTCGAAAATAAAAAAACTTGGAAAATTTTTCGAAAAAAAAGAAGACTTGGACAATTTTTCGAAAAAAAAAAAAAAATCTTCCCTCCCTTCTTATACATTCGTTCCCTTATACTTCCTCCTTATACTTCCCTTTATACTTCCCCCTCTGTTGTACGTCCCCTCCTTTATACTTCCCCTCCTATATTGTTACTTTTCTTTAAGAAGTTTTCGTTGGAAGCTCTTCAAACCAGCACTTTTTCACCTCTTGTTTGACCCATTTGAAAAATTCCTTGAACCCAAGCGACATGTTAAAATAAAAAAAAGGTTTCCCTTAATCGGCGATTTTCCAAAAATGGCAAAAATATCACTTCTGCGGACATCAATACTCCATTAGGAAGCCGCAGTTTCTTAACCTGATTTCGCAATAAACAAAAGAATCGTAAATTCCGACCACCTACTTCCCAAAATTATTAATTCCCATTAATCCCCTTAATTTACTACTCATAAAATCCTCACGCTTAATAGCTTATTTTGACGTTTAAAACGGATTCTGTACCTTTGTTTTGCTGGACCGAAAACATTAAAAGCCTCTCATTTAAAATCCGAATTTTTACGGCCTTTTGACGTCTGCTTCCTATCCATAAATGACTTCTTTTTGAACATTTACAACCAATAAAAACCATCAAAAAGAGACCGTTAAATAATTAAACGGACAAATAGCCCATGGAGTTCATGCTTCGAAAAAAAGTATCATTTAAAAGGTTTTTACGCGAAGATAGATATGAGTCGTTTATAAAAAGCCTTTCGAAGACTCCTTCGGGTATTTGTCTTCATGCCTTGAGGACGCTTTAATTGGTTCCCTCATTAATAGGGTAGCGCCGAGGCTCATGTAAATCATCCCGGGACAAACACGGTGAAGGAAGAAATACACAGTTTGTCATTTAATATTTATTTATGGCCATTCTTTATCGAAAATCATGATAAAGTATCAAAACATAAATATAAAAAGGCAAACACTTTTAATTATTGGAATTCCGCACTTGGACCGAAGCTATTAGCGTCTCTGTGACGATCTTATGAGTCTATTAGCACCCATTTTATGGGTCCCTAAAAGTTGAAGAAGTCGTCGAACTTGCACCGTTCTTCTATTACGCAAAAAAGTACTGGTTTGAAGAGATACCAACGAAAACTTCCTTAAAGAGAAGTAACAATGTAGGAGGGAGAAGTATAACGGTGGGGACGTACAATGGAGGGGGAAGTATATGGGAGGGGAAGTATACGTCAGGGGAAGTAAACAGAGGGGGAAGTATAAGGGAACGAAAGTATTAAGGGGGAAGTACAACGGAGGGGAAGTTTTTTGTTTTTTTTTTTCGAAAATTTTCCAAGTTTGTTATCGAAAAATTTTCAAAGTTTTTTTTTTTTTTTTTTTTTTTTTTTTTTGAAAAATATCCGAGTTTTTTTTAATTTTCCGAGTTTTTTATTTTTTCGAAAAATTTTCGAGATTTTTTCCAAAAAAATTTTCTAAGATTTTTTTCGAAAAAATTTCCGGGTTTCTTTTTAAATTTGCACTTTTTTTCTGAATATTTTTTAACTTCTTTTTTTTTCGATTTTAGTAGTATCAAGTATCAGGTAGAAATTACGGGCTTTTAGGCCTAGGGATTGCCTCTCGTAATGGGTAGAAGTATTAAGTCGGACTGTGGCCCATATCCCCATTTGGACCTCAGCTGCTTGAAGTCAGCAGAGACGTCCTCTTGAAGCCAGCAGAATCGTTGATTCTTGGCTATCATCCTCACCGTTTCACGCGGACAAATTCGAACATCAGTGTCGCTATAGGACGATTGGTGCATAGAATTCGCACTGAGCATAGTACCAAAACCTTTAGTACGATTTCCGAGCTATTGAGACGCCGAAGACCCTTTTGGAGTCACAATAAGTTGTTTTTGACAAACAGAATAAGAAAGTAAAACTTATGAGTAGAAAGAATCGATAAGGATGGCAGTTATAGGAGGCCTAATTGCAAAAATTATAAATCCGGAATGGGGACCGCTTTCTTGATAAGCAAATCAGAAAAAAAAGCAAAAATAGATATTCGACTCGTATATACGAGGGAATAATGCAAATATGGGCTTTAATCCGAATACGGTAGCCGGACATTCCTTCGATTGGGGACCACCGCGTACATAACTTATACATTTATCGGTCCACCGCTAATTATATGCGGAGATCACGAACTTATATTGTGCTACTAATAAGCCAATAAAATGTTGTGAATAATTGAGGCGAAAGGAGGAGAGACATAAAGTTTTCTATCTGATTGTCGCGCTCCGCCGGTGTTGAATCTTTCGATTCACTATGTTCGAAAGCCCACCGACGGAGATTCACAACAACGCGATTGTATTGAAATCCAATTGATTGACACTGGAAGGAATAAGCTTAAAATTTCTTTCAAATATAAATTTTTTTTCTTTTCTGACTTGGCATTCCTTGAAATGAAGTGAATACCTTGTTCACCAATGACTTGCTAATCGATAGAAACTGAGATGTCATTGTACACAGGAAATTCCGCTAATACTTTTAATTTTAAGTCTTTAGGGCATTCTCCATATTGCCATCCTCAAGGAGTCTCTGGGCTCCAAACGCAGTAGGACATTCGTGGCTTCATTGAAATTCATAATTCTCGTGTAAACGTTTTATATTCAAAGCATGAAAGTAATTAATAAACGTATGCGTTTCCGATTGGCGGACACGTATTTTAACTCCTCATTAATAAATTGCGATAATAAGATTGATGCTTTTTGGTCGGGAGTAAAAGATTGAAAGGTCCACGGCGGTAAAGCTCGTTAGACTAATGAGATTGAACAATACTCGTAATGAACCGGTCGGCTCGTGCTCATCTCTTACGTCACGATTTAATTGGGCCCTCCCATTTCAAAATTTTTCTGAGATCAGCTGACTGAAGTCTCTCTCCATGTTACTTTCTTAAAGAAGTTGTGATACCCTCGACGTCGGGTTTTTGGGGAAGGGTCTTCCAGACCCCGGAGGGTCAACTCGAATATTGATCTTTACCGTACTCAACTTTGTCTGTGGTGCCGGGCCGGCCGTAGCATTTTTTTCCGGAACACTTTACGGCCACAGTTTTTATCCGATTTTTACCAAATTTTCAAACAAATTTCTAGCCGGTGATGAAGAATGTCGAAAAATGGCGAAGATATGTCTGTTTAAAATTTTAAAAAAATTCGCTGCGGCCGAACTGTTGGTCCGATTTTCACCAATTTTCACCAATTACTCCTTATATTTTTAAAAATTTTCGGTGTAAAAAAATTGCCACTTTTTAATTATTATTTTTTTTAGTAGGGAGAAATTTCATCTATGACCTCCGTGAAGGTACGGGTATGATGATTTTTCTGGTGAAGAAACACCCGTTTATTCAGGTGATCAGGGGTTTTCTGGTGTAGAAACACCCGTTTAATCAGGTGACCAGGGGTTTTTCTGGTGTAGAAACACCCGTTTAATCAGGTGACCAGGGGTTTTCTGGTGAGAAACACCCGTTTAATCAGGTGACCAGGGGTTTTTCTGGTGTAGAAACACCCGTTTAATCAGGTGACCAGGGTTTTTCTGGTGTAGAAACACCCGTTTAATCAGTGACAGGGGTTTTTCTGGTGTAAAACACCCGTTTATCAGGTGACAGGGGTTTTCTGGCGTAGAACACCCGTTTAATCAGGTGAACAGGGGTTTTTCTGGTGTAGAAACACCCGTTTAATCAGGTGACCAGGGGTTTTTTCTGTTTTTCTTTTTGACGTGCGAATTGTTGCACGAAAAAAGGTGAGATGATAGCCGAGAATCATGATTCTGCTGGCTTCAAGGGACGTTTCTGCAGACTTCATGCAGCTGAGTCCAAATTATCACTGGGGAATAAAATCTTGGAATGTATTGAAGATATGGGCCACAGTCCGACTTAAAACTACGTAAATCTATGACCTCCGTGAAGGTACGGGTATGATGAACTTTTATCGGCGATAGTTACGATGCTCTCCGGTGACATTGCAATCTCTAAAGATATGCTGGTTAGCCATTAACCGGACGCGGCCGGTGCGACTCCGGCTATTAATTTCGTCGCCATTAGGACGTGTGGCACGTACGTGATCCACCACTTTTCATGTAACCTCACCCTAGAAAAGAAAAAAAATGTATTATACATAAAATCTTTTTGGCCTCCACATGCTTTTCATGGGATTTCGTTGCGTAAATAGTCGTAACGGTTAACTTATAGGGACCGTATATCGTTTACGTTCTCCCTAGAAGTATGTGGACATAAATCATCGACTTTGCTCTAATTTCTATTTATAAAAAGTCGATAAACGTCTTTTTTAACTACTATTATCGAATTGACATAAATAGAGGTTTTTTTTTGCTCGATTATTCAATTTCACGCTGTTGTAACGGAATTTTATCTTATGTTTTTTTAAGTCTAGATTTCAAAATAAGATTATTATTTTATTAAATATTAATATTATGGCGATTTTTTAAAAGGTCCTGCAGGAGAGGCGCTACTCGTAACTAATACAATAATAACAGTGTTTTATGTTCTGCTAAAAAAACTTAATTGACCGTAGATTTCTAGACGAACTTTTTAAATAATAAATGGCTACAATACCCGAAAGTTTAAAAGAAATTTTCTGAGTTGACCTTAAAATAGTAACGAGCGTTAAACACCTTTTTTACGGGTTTTAAGTCCATTTCCTGGGTCTAGAAAACCCATTCAGGGCTCGGGCGTTTAACATCCCTTTTACCGGTTATTGGGTCGATTATCAATTTCTGGTGTAGAACACCCTTTAACAGTGACCAGGGTTTTTCTGGTGTAATCACCCGTTTTAGGTTACCATGGGGTTTTTCTGGTGTAAAACCCGTTTCAGGTTACCAGGGTTTTTCTGGTGTAGAACACCCGTTTAATCAGGTGACAGGGTTTTTCTGTGTAGAAACACCCGTTTAATTAGGTGACAGGGTTTTTCTGGTGTAGAAACACCCGTCAGGTTACATTGGGGTCATTTTTTTTCTGGTGTAGAAACACCCTTAATCAGGTGACCAGGTTTTTCTGGTGTAGAAACACCCGTTTCTGGACAGGGGTTTTCTGGTGTAAAAACACCCGTTAATCAGGTGACCAGGGGTTTTTTCTGGTGTAGAAACACCCGTTAATCAGGTGACCAGGGGTTTTTCTGGTGTAGAAACACCCGTTAATCAGGTGACCAGGGTTTTTCTGGTGTGGAAACACCCGTTAATCAGGTGACAGGGGTTTTCTGGTGTAGAAACACCCGTTAATCAGGTGACCAGGGACATCTTTTTTGGTGGGTCATTTTTATTTCTGGTGTAGAACACCCGTTAATCAGGTGACCAGGGCTTTTTCTGGTGTAAACACCCGTTTAATCAGGTGAACAGGGGTTTTTCTGGTGTAAACACCCGTTAATCAGGTGACCAGGGCTTTTTCTGGTGTAAAACACCCGTTTCAGGTGACAGGGTTTTTCTGGTGTAGAAACACCCGTTAATCAGGTGACCAGGGCTTTTTCTGGTGTAGAAACACCCATTAATCAGGTGAACAGGGTTTTTTGGTGTAGAAACACCCGTTTATCAGGTTACCAGGGGTTTTTCTGGTGTAGAAACACCCGTTTAATCAGGTAACAGGGGTTTTTCTGGTGTAGAACACCCGTTAATCGGTGACAGGTTAGGGTTTTTCTGGTGTAGAAACACCCGTTTAATCAGGTGACCAGGGGTTTTTCTGGTGTAAAACACCCGTTTAATCAGTGACCAGGGGTTTTTTCTGGTGTAGAAACACCCGTTTAATCAGGTGACCAGGGGTTTTTCTGGTGTAAACACCCGTTTTCAGGTTACCAGGGGTTTTTTCTGGTGTAGAAACACCCGCTAAATCAGGTGACCAGGGCTTTTTGGTGTAAATCACCCGTTTTAGGTTACCAGGGGTTTTTTCTGGTGTAAAACACCCGTTTCAGGTTACCAGGGGTTTTTCTGGTGTAGAATCACCCGTTAAATCAGGTGCCATGGGTTAAACACTTTTTCTTTCGGTCGGGTCTTTTCCCGAATTTTGGTGTAGAAACACCCGTTTAAATCAGGTGACCAGGGCTTTTTTCTGGTGTAAAACACCCTTTCAGGTTACCAGGGTTTTTTCTGGTGTAAAAACACCGTTTCAGGTTACCAGGGGTTTTTCTGGTGTAGAAAACCCGTTAATCAGGTGAACAGGGGTTTTTCTGATGTAGAAACACCGTTTTATCAGATGACAGGGTTTTTTTGGTGTAGAAACACCCGCTAATCAGGTGACCAAGGGTTAAACATCTTTTTTTCCGGGCTTTTGGTCATTGCCCTCGATTTTCTGGTCTACAAAATCCGTTTTACGCGTTAAACGTTTTTTCGTCCTTCCTTCGATTTTCAGGTCAATTTTACCTTATAAGAAGGTAAATTTTGAAGTCAAAGGTTGAATTTTTGAGCGGTAACCTTTCTTTTCAAAGGGGCGAAACTTCTCCGAGATGGTCAATAATTGGTGGTCCGCGCTCTTCGCATCGGGATGAGATCTGGGAAGTCGAATAATGTGTCGAGTATCTGACAAATTGTACCCTTCTCCTCGTAGTCGTTAGAAAACGGATTTGCATAGGACCCGTCGATTTCCAAGTTGGCGGATGACCCGGAGGGATACGCCGCATTAGCGCCCCTGCGCATCTCCACAAGTTATAATTCCACCGATCGTGACTCACCGTTTATAAAAAAAAAAGAGAAGTTTAAAAAAAAAGGTGAGAGAGATAAAGAATGCTTTTTCTTTAATATGGAAATGAGACGTTGAATATTCTAAAGAGGTCGGGCAATTACTGCGGCCCGGGTCTATCGGAATGCCGACATCCTACTGACACCTGCCTCTATTAATTTACAACATCCTCCTCCCCACATAAACGTACTCGATACTGCCAATTTCGACATGAAATAAACCAGATCCCGTAAAACTACCGCTATCCTTCCAGGAGACAGGAAAAAAAAATATTTATTTCTCGGTTTTCTACGTAAAGTTACACGGCTGTAAAATTCCGAGGGACGAAGATTCGAATCAACCTGATTTCACGTCAGCACGACTTTTTTATTTTTTATTATTTAATTTTAATTTTTTTCCCTCAAGGTAAAATAATATCCTCTTCTCAACGAAAAATGCTTCCTTTAAGATCTGTCTCTTACCGATTTCTCAGTACTTAGCACTGTTTCTAACGGGTTATTTGATGTGTTTATCGGTTTTTCGTACTAATATCTTGGTTCTAAAAATATTTTTACCGGATTATTTTATGTTTTTATCGGTTTTTGTACCGATTTCTTGGTTCTAAGCACCCTTTTTACCGGGTTATTAGGAGTTTTTATCGGATTTAGGCTCCTACAGTCTCCAGTTACCTCCTTGCTTTAGATCTGTCTCTCACCGAATTCTCAGTTCTTAGGCACTGTTTCTACCGGATTATTGGGAGTTTTATCGGATTTCTGGCTCTTACAGTCTCCAGTAACCTCCAGGCTTCAGATCTGTCTCTCACCGAATTCTCTGACTTAGCACATTTTCTACCGGATTATTAGATTTTTTTTTATCGGTTTTCGTTGATTTCTTGGTTTAAACACTTTTTACCGGATTATTGGGAATTTTTATCGGTTTTCGTACCGATATCTTGGTTCTAAAAACCATTTTACCGGATTATTAGATGTTTTTTTTTATCGGTTTTCGTTCTGATTTCTTGGTTTAAAACATTTTTACCGGATTATTGGGAATTTTTATCGTTTTTCGTACCGATTTCTTGGTTCTAAAAACCATTTTACCGGATTATTAGATGTTTTTATCGGTTTTCGTACTGATTTCTTGGTTCAAAACACTTCTTACCGGATTATTGGGAGTTTTTTTCGGATTTTTGGCTCCTGCAGTCTCCAGTCACCTCCAAGCTTCAGATGTGTCTCTCACCAAATTCTCAGTTCATAGGCCTGTTTCAACCGGATTATTGATGTTTTTATCGGTTTTCGTGCCGATTTCTTGGTTCTAAAAACCTTTTTACCGGATTATGATGTTTTTTTCGATTTTCGTATTGGTTTTCTTCGTCTAGCACTCTTGTTACCGGATTATTAGGAGTTTTTATCGGATTTTGGCTCTTACAGTCTCGAGTCTCCTGGCTTTAGATCTGTCTCTTACCGATTCTCATTACTGAGGCACTGTTTTTACCGGATTATATGATGTTTTTATCGGTTTTCGTACCGATTTCTTGGTTCTAAAAACCTTTTCACCGGATTATTTGACGTTTTTATCGGTTTTCGTACTGATTTCTTGGTTCTAAGCACTCTTATTACCGGATTATTGGGAGTTCTTATCGGATTTTTGGCCCTTACAGTCTCCAGTAACCTCCAGGCTTCAGATCTGTCTTTCACCGAATTCTCAGTTCTTAGGCATTGTTTCTACCGGATTATATGATTTTTTATCGGTTTTCGTACCGATTTCTTGGTTCTAAAAACCTTTTTACCGGATTACTTGATGTTTTTATCGGTTTTCGTACCGATTTCTTGGTTCTAAAAACCTTTTTACCGGATTATTTGATGTGTTTATCGGTTTCGTACCGATTTCTTGGTTCTAAAAACCTTTTTACCGGATTATTTGACGTTTTTATCGGTTTTCGTACTGATTCTCTTGGTTCTAAAAACCTTTTTACCGGATTATGTGATTTTTTATCGATTTTCGTATTGGTTTCTTCGTTCTTAGCACTCTTTTTACCGGATTATTAGGAGTTTTTTATCGGATTTTTGGCTCTTACAGTCTCGAGTCACCTCCTGGCTTTAGATTGTCTTACCGATTTCTCATTACTGAGGCACTGTTTTACCGGATTATATGATGTTTTTATCGGTTTTCGTACCGATTTCTGGTTCTAAAAACCTTTTCACCGATTATTTACGTTTTTATCGGTTTTCGTACTGATTTCTTTGATCTTAGCACTCTTTTTATTATTAGGGAGTTTTTATCGGATTTTTGGCCCTTACATTCTCGAGTCACCTCCTGGCTTTAGATCTGTCTCTTACCGATTCTCAGTATGAGGCAATGTTTCTAACCGGATTATATGATGTTTTATCGGTTTTCGTACTGATTTCTGGTTCTAAAAACATTTTCACCGGATAATTTGATGTTTTTATCGGTTTTTGTACTGATTTCTTGGTTCTAAGCACTCTTATTACCGGAATATTGGGAGTTTTTATCGGATTTTTGCCCTTACGTCTCCAGTCACCTCCTGGCTTTAGATCTGTCTCTTACCGATTTCTCAGTATTGAGGCACTTTTTTACGGATTATGATGATGTTTTTATCGGTTTTCGTACCGATTTCTTGGTTCTAAGCTCTCTTTTTACCGGATATGATGTTTTTCGGATTTTTGGCTCTTACAGTCTTCTGTCACCTCCAGGCTTACCGTTTTCTCAGTACTTAGGCACTGTTTTTATCAGAATATTTGAAGTTTTTTATCGCTTTATGGCCAATAATTTTGTTTTCCTTATCATGTCTTTTTGCTCTGTCTGTACTTATTTTTAGGTAGATTTTTTTCATTTGTAAGAAAATAAAAAGGGGAACATGTTCTCTATATTTATTTTTAGCATTTTAAAGTAATTTGTAACGTTATAAATTCCGCAATGTCTTTCTTATTGATCGTATTTTATTCTCGAAATGGAAAAGATAGGAGCTAAACTATGTTAAAAAAGTTACGTTTTAAATATACGGCCTCTTAATATTCCGTTTTCATAAATTTCCTATAATTGTTGCGTTTGGATGTTCTCTGAAAATATCCTGGACTTTCCTTCGCGACACTAAACTACCCGTATGTCCGTGCGTAATTTTCTATAAAAGTGATATCCTCGGTTATGAGGGCATGTGATATTTTAACCTCGGTTTATGGCTTGCTGTTAAAACTCGTTTAATTTTAAAGAAGATCTAGTTTTTTTTCGGGCTTTCTTTTTCTGTGATTTATAATTTTAGAACGGATCTCAGCGCATTAATTTCGGACTTTTATGAACGAGCGGAGATGAGTTTTGTTGTGTTATAGGGAGTTCTAGATCTCAAAATCTACCCGTTTCACCGGATTTTTTGGTGTTTTTTAGGGTGCCTAGATCCCAAAATTAACCGTTTTACCAAAATTTTTGGTGTTAATAAAGAGCTGTAGATCCCAAATCACCCGTTTTACCGGATTTTCGGTGTTTTAGGTGCTCTAGATCCCAAGTCACTGTTTTTACCGGATTTTTTTGGTGTTTTGGAGCTCAAGATCCCAAAATTACACGTTTTACCGGATTTTTTTGTGTTTTTAGGGTCTAGATCCCAAAATTATCCGTTTTACCAAAATTTTTGGTGTTATAAAGAGCGTAGATCCCAAAATCACCGTTTTACCGAATTTCGGGGGTTTTTTAGGGTACTAGATCCCAAAATCACCCGTTTTACCGAATTTTCGGGGGGTTTTTAGGGTGCTCTAGATCCCAAAGTCAACCGTTTTACCGGATTTTTTTTGAGATTTGGTGCTCAGGATCCCAAAATCGCCGGTTTTACCGGATTTTTCGGTGTTTTTAGGGTACTCTAGATCCCAAAACCCATTTTACCGAATTTTCGGGGGGTTTTTTAGGGTGCTCTAGATCCCAAAGTCAACCGTTTTTACCGGATTTTTTTGAGTTTGGTGCTCAGGATCCCAAAATTACCGTTTTACCGGATTTTTTCGGGTCTCAGATCCAAAATCACCCGTTTTACCGGATTTTTTGGTGTTTTGGTGCTCCAAATCCCAAAATCACCGGTTTTACCGGATTTGTCGGTGTTTTTAGGGTACTCTAGATCCCAAAGTCAACCGTTTTACCGGATTTGTTGGAGTTTTGGTGCTCAGGATCCCAGAATTACCCGTTTTTACCGGATTTTTGGTGTTTTTAGGGTACTCTAGATCCCAAATCACCCGTTTTACCGAATTTTCGGGGGGTTTTTAGGGTGCTCTAGATCCCAAAGTCAACCGTTTTACCGATTTTTTTTTGAGATTTGGTGCTCAGGATCCCAAAATCGCCGGTTTTACCGGATTTTTCGGTGTTTTTAGGGTACTCTAGATCCCAAATCACCCATTTTACCGAATTTTCGGGGGGTTTTAGGGTGCTCTAGATCCCAAAGTCAACCGTTTTACCGGATTTTTTTGAGTTTTGGTGCTCAGGATCCCAAAATTACCGTTTTACCGGATTTTTTGGTGTTTTGGTGCTCCAAATCCAAAATCACCGGTTTTACCGGATTTGTCGGTGTTTTTAGGGTACTCTAGATCCCAAATCGCCCGTTTTACCGAATTTTCGGGGGTTTTTTAGGGTGCTCTAGATCCCAAAGTCAACCGTTTTACCGGATTTGTTGGAGTTTTGGTGCTCAGGATCCCAAATTACCCGTTTTACCGGATTTTTTGGTGTTTTTAGGGTACTCTAGATCCCAAAATCACCCGTTTACCGATTTTCGGGGGGTTTTTTAGGGTGCTCTAGATCCCAAAGTCAACCGTTTACCGAATTTTCGGGGGGTTTTTTAGGGTGCTCTAGATCCCAAAGTCAACTGTTTACCGGATTTTCGGTGTTTTTAGGTGCTCTAGATCCCAAAATTACCCGTTTTATCGATGTTTTGGTGTTTGGTGCTCTAGATCCCTAAATCGCCGGTTTTACCGGATTTTTCGGTGTTTTAGGGTCTCTAGATCCCAAAATCACCCGTTTTACCGAATTTTCGTGGGGTTTTTTAGGGTGCTCTAGATCCCAAAGTCAACTGTTTTACCGGATTTTCGGTGTTTTTAGGTGCTCTAGATCCCAAAATTACCCGTTTTATCGGATGTTTTGGTGTTTTGGTGCTCTAGATCCCTAAATCGCCGGTTTTACCGGATTTTTCGGTGATTTTAGGGTAGGTACGCTAGATCCCAAAATCACCCGTTTTACCGAATTTTCGTGGGGTTTTTTAGGGTGCTCTAGATCCCAAAGTCAACCGTTTTACCGGATTTTTTGGAGTTTTTTTTGCTCAGGATCCCAAAATTACCCGTTTTACCGGATTTTTTCGGGTCTCTAGATCCCAAAATCACCCGTTTAACGGATTTTTGGTGTTTTGGTGCTCCAAATCCCAAAATCACCCGATTTCCAGTTTTAGGCATTTCCCTGTGCCCTGGAGACCAGTGTTCAAGAATAACCCTTGTTTTTTGCTTTCCTCAACACGGCTACGGTGGCTCCCGCGATGGGAATATGACGGCGTATTAAAGAACAATTAGCGGGGGTCGGTCTGAAGCCGGAGCACGTAGATCCCGAACCGATCTTCTACATAATACATCAGACTGATTGACTAATAGCACGACTATAACCATTATACTAAACCCTCATATTATCATTCTCATAAGGTCATGAAAAATCAATCTTCTCAATGACAGTGTATAAAGGGACTTTTGAATTTCAACGTTTACATTAGCTTTCAGACCCTCTCATCATTTCTGTATTATACCTTGTCCTCAAAAACAAGACTCGCATTATTTTCTAGACGTGTTATAATTACATTCAAATTTACAACAGCTCAAAATTCGTCTCGAGATGAGATTTACAAATAAACTTCGAACATCAAAATAGTAGAAGGTGGGCTTGTGGGGAAAAATATGATGTTTTCGGGAGAAAACCCAAGAAAAAGGACGAAAAAAGGTTGTTTCAAGGCCGAAAAGATACTCAAGAAACAGAAAAAACAAGGAACACACAGTGAATATGCAATTAAACCTGTAAAATGGGTGTTTCTTGCATGGAACACCGGAAAAACACCCCAAAATTTGATCAATAGGGTGTTTCTTGGTCAAAAACCTAATCGAGGAAAGCAAAAACAAGGGTTATTCTGGAACACTGGTCTCCAGGGCACAGGGAAATGCCTAAAACTGGAAAATCGGGTGATTTTGGGCTCTAGAGCACCCTAAAAATGCCAAAAAAATCCGGTAAAACGGGTGATTTTGTGATCTAGAGCACCAAAACACCAAAAAATCCGGTTAGAACGGGTGATTTTGGGATCTAGAGCACCAAAACACCAAAAATCCGGTAGAACGGGTGATTTTGGGATCTAGAGCACACCAAAAAAACACCAAAAATCGGTGGGTTTTGGGATCTAGAACACCCTAAAAACACCAAAAACCCGGTAAACGGTTGATTTTGGGATCTCGAGCACCCTAAGAACACCAAATATCCGGTTAAACGGCTGATTTTGGGATTAGAACACAAAAACAGCAAAAAAATCCTTTAGAATGGGTGATTTTATGATCTAGAGCACCAGAAAAATCCGGTAAAACGGTTGATTTTGGGATCTAGAGCACCCTAAAATCACCAACAATCCGTAAAACGGTTGATTTTGGGATCTGAGCACCGAAAAGCACAAAAAATTCGGTAAAACGGGTATTGGGATCTAGAGCACCCTAAAAACACCATAAATCCGGTAAACGGTTGATTTGGGATCTAGAGCACCCTAAAATCCTAAAATCCAATAAACGGTTGATTTTGGGATCTAGAGCACAAAAACAGCAAAAAATCCTTTAGAATGGGTGATTTTGTGATCTAGAGCACCCGAAAACCACCAAAAAATCCAGTAAAACGGGTGATTTTGGGATCTAGAACACCGAAAAACATCAAAAAATTCGGTAAAACGGGTATTTTGGGATCTAGAGCACCCTAAAAACACCATAATATCCGGTAAAACGGTTGACATTGGGATCTAGAGCACCCAAAAATCCGATAAAACGGTTGATTTTGGGATCTAGAGCACAAAACAGCAAAAAAATCCTTTAGAATGGGTGATTTTATGATCTAGAGCACCCGAAAAACACCAAAAATCCGTAAAACGGGTGATTTTGGGATCTAGAGCACCCAAAAAACACCGAAAAATTCGGTAATACAAGTCATTTGAAGAGCTATTCTTGAAAACTGCTCTTCAGGACACCGGAATATGCCTTAAGCCGATAAAACGGGTGATTCTTGGCTTTAGACCATCCTAAAAACACCAAAAACTCCGGTAACATGAGTGATCCTCGACCTTTCCTCCAAAAAACTGCCATAATTTCAAATTTCACGTCAAAATGATTGAAAATTTGACGAATTTGACAGCCATAAAAACAATGTGACATAATATCGTCGTAGAACAAATCGCCATAAAATGCCGGGGCGGTCTAATCTCGTCCTAATTACATTTCTTTAATCCTGATCCAAAAAATCCATATCTTTTCTCATATTATGATGAGATAATGTTGAAATTATGTCGAAACGATTTTATGAAAGGCGTGCCCTTTTGCGATATTTTGTTAGTTTTAGGGAAGAATTTAGCATTTTAAGTAATGAGAACTTAGCATAAATTTCCAATTTGTCTGTAGGAAAGTCCGTTGTCGCGTCGAGGACAATAGGAGGCCATTAGAGAGGATTTGAAGAGTCTATTTTCGCGATTTAAGTGTCTTCGGTTTCTCGGCTACTTGTTGGTATTCCCTCTGAGTGGGCGTGAGGCGGATCTATGGCCGGGCATCCGTTCCCACACACAACGCGCGCGCGGTTTGACTTTAAGCGATTTCAACGTAATTGGACGTTTCTCAGTCCTATGAAGACATCAACGAAGGCGGTCTCCGTCGCCCTTCTCCCCCACACTACGCTCCACTTTCGTCACCCATCGTTCAAATTACTATGCATCCTTTACAAAATTTCTGTTTTAAAATTGTCTCAAGGGGAGAAAACATATATTCTAATTAAAAGTTAGAGATCATAAACAATCTCTTGGCAAATTAACGGTTAATTCCAATGCGGGAATAAGAAGCCATCTTTAGGTTCCATTTAGTTTTTTTCTTTCCTCGTTAAAGCAACTTTTCAAAGGAACAAGACGACATTTAAATCATTGTTTGCTAATTGCTCGCTTAGCTACTTCAACCAGTTTTTATCCAATAAAAAAGTCGACCCTGAGCCGAAAAATATGGAAATATTTTGAACCTCGTAAATTCCCATTATCCCACGTTTATCGGTATCAAGATAAAGGATTGTTCCTGGATCGTGTTTTTTTTCTCTCCACCTTTCTAACAAGGCAATTTTAACCTTTAATTTGTCTTACACGCTTCTGTAATTAGTTTCAGTTTGGTTATAATTTTCACACCTCCACCCCTTTCTGCGTGACACCCGAATCCGATAATTGAAATTTGTTGTAATTATAGAATCGGATTAATCGTCGAATAGGCCATGTTAAACATTGGCCAACTTAAGATCTTATCGTTTAAATTGGTCTCCTTCGTTTTTATGCTTGGATTATTTTCTCGTTTTTTTGTCATTATTTTTTTTTATTATCCTCCAGTCATTTTTTTTAATTCTTTACGTCGATTTTCTTGTTAACCTTCGGCTTTGTTATTTTAAAACCGATTATCTTTATGGTAATTGGGTTAAACAATCATTTTTAAACAAGAGAAACCTTTTGTTCAAAATTAGAAAAGTCCGGTTTCTTAAGGCGTTTTCAAACAATTTTTGTACTTTTTTTTGTCCAAAACGCCCTTTTTGGGATTCCTGCGAGAAAGACCCTTTATTGGGACATTTCCTTCGATCTTTTTGCCGACGAAGACCCTTTTGGGAGTTCGATGCGGCCACTCTACAAGAAAGACCCTTTTTTGGGATGTTTCCTTCGATCTTTCTGCCGATGAAGACCGTTTTGGGAGTTCAATGCGGCCTCCCTAAAAGAAAGACCCTTTTTAGGATGTTTTCCTCGGTCTTCATCCCGATAAACACCCTTATTTCTCCCGATAAACACCTTCACTTCTCCCGATAAACACCGTTATTTTCCCGATAAACACCGTTATTTCTCCCGATAAACACCGTTTTTCCGATAAATACCGTTATTTCTCCGATAAACACCGTTATTTCTCCCGATAAACACCCTTTTTGGAGTTCGATGCGGCCACCCTACAAGAAAGACCCTTTTTTGGGACGTTTCCTTCGATCTTTCTGCCGATGAAGACCTTTTAGGAGTTCAATGCGGCCTCCCTAAAAAAAAAAAAGACCCTTTTTGGGACGGTTTTTCTCGGTCTTCCTTCCGATAAACACCATTATTTCTCCCGATAAACACCCTTTAGTTCAATGCGGCCACCCTAAAAGAAAGACCCTTTTTGGGACGTTTCCCTCGATATTCTGCCGATAAGACCCTTTTGGGAGTTCAATGCGGCCTCCCTAAAAGAAAGACGCTTTTTGGGTCTTTTTCCGATACCGTTTCTCCCGATAAAGACCCTTTTGGGAGTTCGATGCGGCCTCCCTTAAAAGAAAGACCTTTTTGGACGTTTTCTCGTCTTTTCGATAAACACCATTATTCTCCCGATAAACACCCTTTTGGGAGTTCGATGCGGCCACCCTAAAGAAAGACCCTTTTTTGGGACGTTTCCCTCGATCATCTGCCGATAAAGACCCTTTTGGGAGTTCAATGCGGACTCCCTAAAAGAAAGACGCTTTTGGGACGTTTCCCTCGATATTTCTGCCGATAAAACCTTTGGGAGTTCAATGCGGCCTCCCTAAAAGAAAGACGCTTTTTGGGACGTCTTCTTCAGTCTTATCCGGATAAACACCGTTATATCTCCGATAAACACCCTTTGGGAGTTCGATGCGGCCTCCTTAAAAAAAGACCTTTTTTGGGACGTTTTTCTCGGTCTTCCTTCCGATAAACACCATTATTTCTCCCGATAAACACCCTCGATAAAACCCTCGATATTTCTGCTGATAAACACACCGTTTTTCTCCCGATAAACCCTTTTGGGAGTTCAATGCGGCCCCCTAAAAGAAAGACTCTTTTGGGACGTCTTCTTCAGTCTTTATCCGGATAAACACCGTTATATCTCCGATAAACACCCTTTTGGGAGTTCCATGCGGCCACCCAACAAGAAAGACCCTTTTTTGGGACGTTTCCCTCGATCTTTCTGCCAATAAAGACCCTTTTGGGAGATCAAAAAGACCCTTTTTGGGACGTTTCCCTCGATCTTTCTGCCAATAAAGACACTTTTGGGAGTTCAGTGCGTCCTTCCTAAAAAAAAAAGACCCTTTTTGGGACGTTTTTTCTCGGTCTTCCTTCCGATAAACACCATTATTTCCCGATAAACACCAACGATATTTCTCCGAACACCCTCGATATTCTCCGATAAACACCCTTTTGGGAGTTCAATGCGGCCTCCTAAAAGAAAGACCCTTTTTGGGACGTCTTCTTCAGTCTTTATCCGGATAACACCGTATATCTCCGATAAACACCCTTTTGGGAGTTCGATGCGGCCTCCTTAAAAGAAGACCCTTTTGGGACACGTTTTTCTCGGTCTTCCTTCCGATAAACACCATTATTTCTCCCGATAAACACCCTCGATAACACCCTCGATATTCTGCATAAACACCGTTATTTCTCCCGATAAACACCCTTTTGGGAGTTCAATGCGGCCTCCCTAAAAGAAAGACCCTTTTTGGGACGTCTTCTTCAGTCTTTATCGGATAAACACCGTTTATCTCCCGATAAACACCCTTTTGGGAGTTCGATGCGGCCTACTTAAAAGAAAGACCCTTTTTGGGACGTTTTTCTCGGTCTTCCTTCCGATAAACACCATTATTTCTCCCGATAAACACCCTCGATAAACCCTCGATTCTGCTAATAAACACCGTTATTTCTCCCGATAAACACCCTTTTGGGAGTTCGATGCGGCACTTAAAAGAAAGACCCTTTTTGGGACGTTTTTCTCGGTCTTCCTTCCGATAAACACCATTATTTCTCCCGATAAACACCCTCGATAAACACCCTCGATATTTCTGCTATAAACACCGTATTTCTCCCGATAAACACCCTTTGGGAGTTCGATGCGGCCACCCAACATAAAGACCCTTTTTTGGGACGTTTCCCTCGATCTTTCTGCCAATAAAGACCCTTTTGGGAGTTCAATGCGTCCTTCCTAAAAAAAAAGACCCTTTTTGGGACGTTTTTCTCGGTCTTCCTTCCGATAAACACCATTATTTCTCCCGATAAACACCCTTTGGGAGTTCGATGCCTATTTGATGACTTTTTTATTTACAATAATCATTAGCATTGACGATAACTTCAGGATTTATTGTTTTTGATTACTTTTTGTTGAGGGAATCGTTTTGTTGATAGTACGGGAATAGAATGGTCGAAGAAGCCTCGAGGCATGAAAGTCCCGGGACTGTTCGAAAAGCGCGGCGTCTCTCTTATATTAAACGCTAATACACCTCCCTATAAGATTGTCAAACTTAAAATGACTTATATCTAGTAAATTACCCCCTTAATAAGTCCAATAGAATGTCCCCGAGGGCTCTCCGACCCATTAACCAATGAAGTATTGGAAATTCACTCACTTCCTCCAGACGAAAATTGCCTGTTATCCATTAAAAAACGAGGGGTAAAAAATTAATAAAAATCACTTCGTCGGTTATTTTCGATTAAATTTTTCCTTTGATGTTATTACATGACGTAAATTATCAATCAATATTAAACGGTTTTATATTAAAAAGAGCTAGGATAAAATATTGCTTCGTACAATGTATACAGGGAAATAATTGGCAGAAATCTTGGGATTCCGGGAAGAAGAAGTCCCTAATCAATTTACGTTCGACTCAGTTTCGGTAGTCGAAAAAAAGGGCATTAAACCGGACTGTGGAAGTTAATTAGGGCGAGGCGCGGGCCCCGTTAAAACCCCCCGACCTTTTCGGATTATCTCTTTTTCGAGAGGAGGACGCTCGCGTAATTCCGGCCTCACATTAAAATACCGACGGAAGCCACCAGAAAATTTTCGTCCGAGGACCCCCTGAAGAAAGGAAGACCAAACGGGGATTTTTTTTTCATCGACGCACTCCGAAAAGGATTACAGGAGAATTTTAATCGAACTCTAATGGGAGGTAAAATTCTTAAAACGAAATTGTATACTTTTTTTTGCATTCTCTTACCCAGTTTTTTCTAACCTAAATTCCGTTTTAAACCCCCAAGTTTTTTAAAAGGTGACGAAATGTATTTCACTAATTTTTCTCTTATCTTTATTGGACTTTACCTTCTCTCTCATAAAAATATCATAACTTTTTCTAAATAGAAGCATTTTCATTGAGAAAAGAAGTTTTTGAAAAGATGACGATTTTCACCAAATTTTCACACAAATTTCATTTTTTTTTTAAGTTTTCCAGGTTTTCTTTTTTTAAATTTGCGTTTTTTTTTTTCTGAAAAATTTTAAGTTCTTTTTTTTTCGAAAAATTTTTAAGCCAGGAGGTGACTGGAGACTGTAAGAGCCAAAAATCCGATAAAACATCATAATCCGGTAAAAAGAGAGCTTAGAACCAAGAAATCGGTACGAAAACCGATAAAAACCAAATAATCCGGTAAAAAGGTTTTTAGAACCAAGAAATCGGTACGAAAAACGATAAAAACATCAAATAATCCGGTAAAAAGGTTTTTAGAACCAAGAAATCGGTACGAAAAACGATAAAAACATCAAATAATCCGGTAAAAAGGTTTTTAGAACCAAGAAATCGGTACGAAAAACGATAAAATTCCCAATAATCCGGTAAAAAGGTTTTTAGAACCAAGAAATCGTACGAAAACGATAAAAATTCCCAATAATCCGGTAAAAAAGTGTTTAAACCAAGAAATCGAACGAAAACCGATAAAAACATCAAATAATCCGGTAAAAAGGTTTTTAGAACCAAGAAATCGGTACGAAAACCGATAAAACATCAAATAATCCGGTAAAAGGTTTTTAGAACCAAGAAATCGGTAGGTACGAAAAACGATAAAAATTCCCAATAATCCGGTAAAAAGTGTTTAAACCAAGAAATCAGAACGAAAACCGATAAAAAATCAAATAATCCAGTAAAAAGGTTTTTAGAACCAAGAATTTGGTACGAAAACGATAAAAACATCAAATACTAATCCAGTAAAAAGGTTTTTAGAACCAAGAAATCGGTACGAAAACCGATAAAAATTCCCAATAATCCGGTAAAAAGTCTTTAAAACCAAGAAATCAGAACGAAAACCGATAAAAAAAACATCTTATAATCCGGTAGAAAAAGTCTGAGAATTCGGTGAGAGACAGATCTGAAGCCTGGAGGTTACTGGAGACTGTAAAGCCAAAAATCCTATAAAAACTTCCAATAATCCGGTAGAAACAGTGCCTAAGAACTGAGAATTCGGTGAGAGACAGATCTGAAGCAAGGAGGTAACTGGAGACTGTTGGAGCCACAAATCCGATAAAAAACTCCTAATAACCGGTAAAAAGGGTGCTTAGAACCAAGAAATCGGTACGAAAACCGATAAAAACATAAAATAATCCGGTAAAAATATTTTTAGAACCAAGAAATTAGTACGAAAAACCGATAAAAACATCAAATAATCCGTTAGAAACAGTGCCTAAGTACTAAGAAATCGGTAAGAGACAGATCTTAAGCCAGGAGGTGACTGGAAACTGTAAGAGCCAAAAATCCGATAAAAGCTCCTAATAACCCGGTAAAAAGGGTGCTTAAAACCAAGAAATCAGTACGAAAAACCGAAAAAACACTGTTTATAACCTAGAAATTCGGATTATTGACGCTATAAAAGCCTGAGAATTTCTAGCATTGTGGGAATAAAAATTTAAATTTGCTTAGTTTTCCGTCGGAAATTCACTATTAGCGGAAAGGAAAAAAAAAGTAGTGAATAGTGAATGAAGTTAGGATAAGATCATAGGAACGCGTTGAGAATCAACAAAGAAGGTTTTAAATAAATCCGTCCGTCGTTTCCGTTTTTATTCGTATCCGTCTCTTTTTCTGCGAGAGCGCCCATTGTGTAGCGAGTATAAATCGCGCGCGTCCGTCTCCCGGGCCTCGCGCGGGGTTCATTTGTTCATAAATCTGTGTTCGTGATTGACCCAGGCCCTCGTCTTGTCTTTCTCTCCCGCCTCTGAGAAAATACCGAAAGGCAAACTGCCCCATCACGAACCCTTTCGGCCAGTACGACTCTACGTCTTATCTGATGAATGAGGCGACCTGATTAATCTCCGCTTTGTGGTCGGATCGACACCGTTGTAAACATCGGCCGCCGACTATCTCGCTACCCTCATCGACACCATTGCAGGCAAATGATAGAACAAAACCCTGCTTGCTTATCCCAAAAATTATCCCCTCCATCTTTGCTTACGATATGAAAACAACTTTTTTAGAAGATGTAAAACAGTAAAGCAAACGTTGGAAAAATGAGTGGGTCAACGGAGTCACGACCTTTGCTCGAGTGGGGCTGTAAACATCGGAAGGACTTCAGATTTTAAAAACAAGCTCTGCTTCTGACCCATTTTCTACTTTTAAATATAAAAATAACTTGTTGTTTCCGTCTAATAATAAATTTTTTCGCGCTCTAAAGGAATTGTGGGTGTAAAACGTAATGGAACGTGTTTGAGATAAAAAACGTCGGCGCCAAAGCCCGTTTTGGGCTCAAGTCCCGCTAGAGAAAATTTTCTAAGATTTCCTATTAATTTTTGAAGGTCATAAACTAGTTTAAATAATCGCTACCCTTAACCTTGCCAAAGGGGAATAATTGGTATTCCAGATCAAACTTTGGATTTCTCTTTCGTGCTTTACGTGACCAATTGTAAATCGGATTATTATGCTACTTTATTCCGATTTCTGATTATGGCAACTCGATCGGGAGCCGTTTCTCGAATCGGGCAATTAGATTTAAAAAGGGGCTCAAAAGATCGTTTAGGTAAAATGTAAATCGAAGGACGTAATGAGTTCGAGCATCCATCATCCTAATCTTCCTTTTCTGTGACGTCTCGCTTTTCACCATTTTTTTAATTGCCTTTATTGCCAATATAAATAATTTGAAATAGACTTTTTCATTAATTCAAAGCGAAAGATTTCGAGATCTGGTCCGCCATAAATAAATTTTTTTTAATTGAAGGATCCCTCGGCGTATAATTATACATGAATGATAGCGACGTTAGAGCTTTTGTACTTTTATTGTTGTGTATCAATTAAATTTATAAAAAATATAAAAAAAATCTTAAGGGCTCAGTGTCCGTTGTCTGCTGGCGCTTGGCGTGTCGTGTAACCCAGAGATCGCAGGTTCGAATCCTGCTGGGGGCCATACTTTTTTCTAATGTTAACTTCAGTTAAGTTATTGTTACTCCACGTCGGGTTTTTGGGGAAGGGTCTTCCAGATCCCGTAGGATAAATTCGAATATGGTTCTATAACTTTGTCTGTTGTGCCGGCCGGCCGTCCCTCCGTAGCATTTTTTTTCGGGACATTTTACGGCCACAGTTTTTAACCGATTTTCAGCAAATTTTCACACAAATTTCTTTAGCCGGTGAAGAAGAATGTAACAAAGGGGATTTTTGAATTTCGAAAAAATGGCGGAGATGTGGCTTTTTGAAATTTTAAAAAATTCACTGCGGCCGATTTTCACCAAAGATTCCTTATATTTTTACGAATTTTTGTGGTAAAAAAATTGCCACTTTTTAATATTATTTTTTGTAGTAGGGAGAAATTTCATACTTCTACCCATTACGAGTCTAGGCTATCCCTAGGCCAAAGAGCCCTTTATTTCTACCTTGACACTTAAAAAATTTTCGAAAAAAAAAATGAACTAACAAAATTTTTCAGAAAAAAGAAGCGCAAATTTAAAAAAGAAAACCCGGAAAATTTTTCAAAAAAAAAACTCGGAAAATTTTCAAAAAAAAAACTCGGAAATTTTTCAAAAAAAAACTCGGAAAATTAAAAAAAAAAAACTCGGATTTTTCAAAAAAATAATACTTAGACAATTTTTCGAAGAAACAAGCTTGGAAAATTTTTCGAAAAAAAAAGCTTGGAAAATGTTTCGAAAAAAAAAAAAAAAAAAAAACTTCCCCCTCCGGTATACTTCCCCTTTGTTATACTTCGTTCCTTATACTCTCCCTCCGTTATACTCCTCCTCCGCTATACCTCCCCTCCCATACTTCCTCTGACTTATACTTCCCCCTCCGTTATACTTCCCCTCCTATATACAATACTTCACCTCCATTGTACGTTGTATGAATTCCTTGGAAGCTCTTCAAACTAGTACCTACTTTCTAATGTTTGCCCTTCCTTTACTCGATTTAATATTAAAAATTGGTGGCTCCTACCAATAAAAAACATCAAATTAAATTTTATCTTATTAATTTCTGTTGTGTCCGCGGTAACTGGAAAACATAAACCGGCCTTATAAATCAGTACGGTAGCACGTGATTATGACATTTATGTAGAAATGGTTTCGCGTATATTTTTACGATTTCTGGAGCGGTATTTTGAACTTTTGAAACAAAAATAAGACTAACAAGCGTGCGGATAAGCAATTAAAAAAAATGCCAAACCCCCCATTCAGGCCGTAAACACGTCTTACAGAAAGAGAGAAAAAAAAAAGAAATTAATAAAATGAAATTGGGTAAAAATTGGGGCGAAATTAATTATAATGGCCCTTCCAAAGTCTTTACGGTCGGATATATTTTAAGTCGGAGGTATTTGATAACTTATATTCACGCCTGAGAGAAACGAGATGAAAAATAGTGTTGTGGCTTTCAAAGGGAGGTTTTTAAACGTAGATTAAAACGAGAGTTAATTTGAGGAGCTCCGGGTACGAAGGGCGAACTCAACAAAACGTAGTTTCGAGATATTCGCATTTCAAGTTTTATGTTACGGGCGAACTAAACAGACAAGTCATGCCCTGGAATGGGAAAAAGAGTGCGGGTTGTGGACCAGGATGTGGAGTTCGCCCTTCTTACCCGCTCGGATATCGCAGTTAGAGCTTTGCCGCATATCGGTTTTTACGTATTTAAAGGGGAAAAAAGGGCGAACTCAACAAAAAAATTATATGGGTGTATTCACCAAGAGTCTAGAATCTGAAAATGAAAAAAAAAAAGTCCGATGTTGAGTTCGCCCTTCGTACCCGGAGCGCCTCATTTCTTTCTTAAATACGAGGGTGTTTTCTTGTCTACCGTAAAACCCGTTACACATTTAAAAGCCCCCCCGAGTAATATTTCCAAGGCGTTCTTGTTGAATAATACCCGTATAATTTCAACCGTATCATCTTCCCCGCACGAATTAGAAAGGTGAATCTACGGTTTACAAAACAAAAGCTTTAAAATTTTAAGAAAACAAAAATGTCCACTCAAAAGTCCATTAATTTACACCAGTTTAAACGCTAATGGTTTTTTCTTCTTTGAATATTAAGGAATATTTTAAGACGTAATTTTTATTCCCACCCAGCTTTTAAATTACCAACATTGGGGACTCCACTCTATGATTTCGTTTAAATCTTAATTCCCTTCTCGTCAATCGCCGTTCAATTTTACCTCTTTAGAACCACTTTTCTTTATTATTAAAAAATACGTTATGAACGTATTAATTTCAGTCTAAATTGATATCATTCAACCTAAATGCTTTATTATTGATAGCCTCCTTTGAGCGACTTTTTTAATTTATTAAAATTGCTTTTTTTTGTATCAATTTGACACTCTTGTCGCCGTTAAACGCCATTTAACGGCGCTAAATTACAAGCTCCTTTTTGCCTGAAAAATTAACTTTATCGCTTTTTTTAAATATTCGAAAAGGGTAAAACTTATCGCGATGCACTTTTTTTTGTTTGCGTATAACCTTAAAGGAAGTGAAAGTCTAGATTATTAAAATGGCGTAAATTATTATTTTTGTGCTGAGTTGTTTCAACTTAATAGATTTTCTGACTAGACGTCATTGAGCTTGAGGGCGATGCCAGTCATAGAACCTCGTACATTACTCGTTACTGTCACTCGAGTATTCAAAACTACTCACCACGCTTACGCTAGATTTAATTTTACGATACCGAAATTATTTGCAAACTTGTTTTTCTTGCTTCAGAGAAACATCGTTGCATAAGTCCAATTTTAAAAGCTCATCTACAGGGTGTCCGGAAACACATGGCAAGCGTCTGGGAGAGCGTTAAAAAGTGGTTTTACGAAAAAAGTTAAATGTAAACCCCCCTTAATTTAAATCAAAGAATTTGATGGTGTAGTTTAAAATCCGCCTGGATATACAGGGTGTCCCAGACACAACCTAACTTCGTTATTTCAAATGAGAACCCCTATTTTTTATTTCAGATTCGTAATCTACGCAAAATTTCAAGTAGATTTGAGTACTCATATGACGATTTTGGACAACTTTTAAAAAATGTCAAATTTAGCGTTTTTTGCGCTAAAATCCGTTAAAATTGACCTAGGAGACTCGTTTTTTTTTTAATTCCACTTATTTTTTCCCGAAGAATCCAACTGTCTCAAATTTGAGCATCTTCGCATTCTGCATCACGAGATTTCGTCGCTAATGGCCTTTTTTCAAGTTAGAACCCAAATTTTTAGTTCAGAAATGAAAATTAGCACTTGTTGAAAGGAATTTTTCTTTCGGACCACAAATTTGAAAGAGCTACAGCGTCTTTTGTGTTTATGCATCAAAAATTAAAATTCCGTCAACAAATCGCTAATTTCCATTTTGAAGTATGGAATTTGGAGTTAAACTTGAAAAAAGGCCATTAGCGACGAAATCTCGTGATGCAGAATGCGAAGATGCTCAAATTTGAGACAGTTGGATTCTTCGGGAAAAAATAAGTGGAATTAAAAAAAAACGAGTCTCCTAGGTCAATTTTAACGGATTTAGCGCAAAAAACGCTAAATTTTGACATTTTTTAAAAGTTGTCCAAAATCGTCATATGAGTACTCAAATCTACTTGAAATTTTGCGTAGATTACGAATCTGAAATAAAAAATAGGGGTTCTCATTTGAAATAACGAAGTTAGGTTGTGTCTGGGACACCCTGTATATCCAGGCGGATTTTAAACTACACCATCAAATTCTTTGATTTAAATTAAGGGGGGTTTACATTTAACTTTTTTTCGTAAATCCACTTTTTAACGCTCTCCCAGACGCTTGCCATGTGTTTCCGGACACCCTGTATATTAAAAATGAGTTTTCAAAATGCTAATTTTTTAAAAGCGCTTTTTAACAATGGAAATCGGCAAGTATACACCTAAAAATCAGGTCAATCGTTGTCAAGGGATTAAAAAAAATCGTGGAGGGGGACCCTAATTGCGATGAAAATTAGACCCAGTCTCGAAACCGATTATCGCAATTTACAAAGATCTCGAAGAATGTCGCTCTTTTCAATTATCAAGTGTCGCGGCACGTTACAAAAGATAAGGGAGAAAGAAAATATAAAAATAAATCCTGATTTCTAATTTTCTTGCATAATCAGATTCACTTACGTGAATTAATTCTTTGAATTCTCCGGAAGAATTTCCGATTTTTTTTTAAATAAAAAGTATATAACGAACAGGATTATGTTCCATCAAATAAAAAGGACACCGAACATGGATTACAAATTGGACACGGAAAGCAATAAAACTATAAAATTCAAAGTATAAAATTCAAATATTCCTGAGATAAAAAACCATAAAAATTCCTGATCCAATTAAGTCGATAATAAAAAATCCTATATGTTGGGTAAAATGGGACAAAAAAAGTAATACTTTTCTTCGGGATCTCAATCTGAAATCTAATCCTCCCCCGTAGACCCACATTTTGACTCCGTAGGTGTTTATCTTCTGTCGATTTGTCAAACTTGTTTTATTTGTGGGCCTCCTAAGCCAATTTTAAATGGGCCCTTAAGTTGAAAATAAAACAATAAAATTAAATTATTTCAAAATAAACGTCGCTCAATTAAATTTCTAAAAGAGAATTGTATTACCCTAAATGTCGAGTTTTTAAGATAGTCGCCAAAATTGGCGATAAAAAAGTAAGGGGAAATTCGAAGTCTTCTCGCCCGTTCCGTGTGTCCTGGCCTGGCGACGACTTACATTTTTCCCACCTCGATACAAAAAGTACTAGATTGAAGAGTTTCTAACGAAAACTTCCTTAAAGAGAAATAAAAATATAGGAGAGGGAAGTATTAAAGAGGGAAGTATTATGGAGGGGAAGTGTAAGGAAAGGGAAGTATAAAGGAGGGGAAGTATAACAGAGGGGAAGTATAAGGGAGGGAAAATATAAAGGTGGGGATGTATAAGGGAGGGGAAGTATAAAGGAGGGGGAAGTATAACGGAGAGGGAAGTTTTTTTTTTAAATTTTCCGAGTTTTTGTTTTGAAAACTTTTCCAACTATTTTATTTGAAAAATTTTCCGAGTTTTTTTTTTCGAAAAATTTCTTAAATAATTGTCAAGGTAAAAATAATGGGATTTTTGCCGAAGAGAGGTCCCTCTCGTAAGGAGTGGAAGTATGAAATTTCTATCTACTAAAATGAAAATTTCGACAAAAAAAATCTTATTTTTCAAAAAGAAAAAAAAAAAAAAAAAAAAAAAAAAAAAATCGGAAAAGTGTTTGCAACCGAAACTTAGGTATTAAATTTTTCAAAAAAAAGGAAAACAAATTTTTCGAAAAAAAAAAAAAGCTTAGAAAATTATTGATAACATCCCCTCACTTATACTTCCTTCTCCGTTATACTTCCCCCCTTATGATTCCCCTCCATTATACTTCCCCCTTCGTTATACTTCCCCTCCGTTATACTTCCCCTCCCTTTTACTTCCCCCCCTTTTACTTCCCCCTTTGTATTTGCCCTCTCCCTTAAACTTCCCCTTAGAAAAAAGCTTAGACAATTTTTGAGAACTTCCCCTCACTTATACTTCCTTCTCCGTTATACTTCCCCCCTTATGATTCCCCTCCGTTATACTTCCCCACCACTATTATTCCCCTACCCTTATACTTCCCCTCCGTTGTACTTCCCCTCCGTTATACTTCCCCTCTCTTTTACTTCCCTCCCTTATACTTCCCCTCCCTTATACTTCCCCTCCTTTGTACTTGCCCTCTCCCTTATACTTCCCCTTAGAAAAAAGCTTAGAAAATTTTGAGAACTTCCCTCACTTATACTTCCTTCTCCGTATACTTCCCCCTTATACTTCCCCCTCACTTATACTTCCTCTCCGTTATACTTCCCCCCTTATACTTCCCCCTCCATTATACTTCCCCTCCGTTTCCCCACCCCTATAATTCCCCACCCTTATACTTCCCACTCCGTTATACTTCCCCTCCCTTTTACTCCCTCCCTTATACTTCCCCCTCCTTTGTACTTGCCCTCTCCCTTATACTTCCCCTTAGAAAAAAGCTTAGAAAATTTTTGAGAACTTCCCCTCACTTATACTTCCTTCTCCGTTATACTTCCCCCCTTATACTTCCCCCTCCATTATACTTCCCCTCCGTTTTCCCCACCCCTATAATTCCCCCACCCTTATACTTCCCCCTCCGTTATACTTCCCCTCCCTTATACTCCCTCCCTTATACTTCCCCCTCCTTTGTACTTGCCCTCTCCCTTATACTTCCCCTTAGAAAAAAGCTTAGAAAATTTTTGAGAACTTCCCCTCACTTATACTTCCTTCTCCGTTATACTCCCCCCCCCCCTTATACTTCCCCCTCCATTATACTTCCCCTCCGTTTCCCCACCCCTATAATTCCCCCACCCTTATACTTCCCCCTCCGTTATACTTCCCTTCCCTTTTACTTCCCTCCCTTATACTTCCCCCTCCTTTGTACTTGCCCTCTTCCTTATACTTCCCCCTCCTATATTTTCTTACTTCTCTTTAAGGAAATTTCCTTTTTGTTTGGAAGCTCTTCAAACCAGTACTTATATTTAATTTTACGTAATCCGTGAGAAAATTGACTGTTTTGCCCTTCAAATAGATTGTAAATTTTATAAAAATTTTCTAAACGTATAAAAGTCAAACGTAAAAAGTGAAAACATCAAACTGTCGCAATCAATTTAATAGGACGAAGAAGACAGTTTGCACAAGGGTGATGGAAGGTCGCATCATTGACCGGCTTCGGGCCGGAGAAAGAGATTACCTAGGAATCTTATAAATACTATCGGAATCTGGTCTGAGGGCGAAATAAACATATTTTTACCTTATTCGGAAACTCTTAACTTTTGCACGATTTCGACATTTGACGGATAAATAAAAACTCATTGTTTGCGTAATGAGAAATCTTTGATTTTCAAAAAAAAAATTCCTATCTGAAGATTTTCACCGCCGAAGTGTAAAATATTCCGGTGGGTTTTTAAATCGTGACTTTAAATCATGTTCTTGTTGGTTTTGCCGCATCACATAAATGTAATTTATCATCATTCTGACTCTTAAGACACCGTATTTTCTTCAAGGCTCGTGCTTTCTCCTGTCCAAGAAGGGAATTTGAAGAAAAAAAGGATTGAACGCCAAAATTGTTGGGAAAACGCGCTTTAAGTGGCCTACTAGAAACGTTTTCTAGTCTAACATGTTCAATTCAAAAATATGCTGTTCGGTAAGTCACTGTCGCCACATGACTCTAGATAGGTCCTCCCTCTATTTTATCAGGCCTCAGATCTATACATAATGCATGGAAGGAATCTGGGAACAGTCCTCATTATATTTAGCCCGAGATAAACCCTCTGGCTTAGCTGAAAGGGAGTCCGACTCGGAAACAATCAGCGTTATTAATAATTATCCACATCCGATACTTTCGATTTTTATCACGGAAACTTCTTCATAGTCGGCGACTTTGACGTAAATCGTGATCTCGACATCGTGTCGAAGACCACCTCTGTCAAGGAAACGCCACTCGTTTTTAAGCTAATATAAATTTTTTTACACGGACGGATATAGATTAGTATCCGTATAGAATCAACAATGAAGGACGACATGACATAAGAAAAAAAACATTCTCGTAGGTTTCTGTTTTTTAATTTTTTTGTCTCCTTTTTTCATAAACTGAGGTTCTTTTAAGCTTTCTGTACGTAGCACTTAAGTCTCAAAGCAAAATATGCCCACTCTTGAGCACCTTTTTCAAAGGGAAGTTATGTACTCAATGAACCGTTTTTGGGAGAGGGTCTTCCTCGTGACCTTGGGCACTTATGCTCTGCCAGAGGCCGGGCCTCAGTTGTTTTCTTTTTTTTCCCCCGAAGATTCTTGGCCTGAAGAAAGGTCGAAAAACTGACAAAGACATCCAAAGATCCTATTGAGGCACTCCGGGTACGAAGGGCGAACTCGACAAAACGTAGTTCCGAGATATTCGCATTTTAAAGTTTCGGTTTTTACGTATTTAAAGGGGAAAAAATGGCGAATCAACATAAAATTATATGGGTGTATTCACCAAGAGGTCTAGAATCTGAAAATAAAAAAAAAAACTGGAGGAACCCTCCCAAAAACCTGACGTCGAGGGTATCACAATAACTTCTTTAAGGAAGTTAAAATTTTTTTTCCGATGTCGAGTTCGCCCTTCGTACCCGGAGCGCCTCAATTAAAAGTACTTGTTTAAAGAGCTTCCAACGAAAACTTCCTTAAAGAGAAGTAAAAATATAGGAGGGGGAAGTATAACGGAGGGAGAAGTATATGGGAGGGGAAGTATAAGGAAGGGGAAGTATAACGGAGGGTTATTAAGTTATTAAGTATGTTTTTTTTTTCAAAAAATTTTATAAGTTTTTGTTTTTGAAAAATTTTCCAAGATTTCTTTTTTAAATTTGCGCTTTTTTTTCCGAACAAATGTCTAAGTTTTTCTTCCTAAAAATGTTATAACTTTATAAGTTTTTGTTTTTGAAAAATTTTCCTAGATTTGTTTTTTTGCGTTTTTTTTCCGAAAAAATTTCTAATTTTTTCTTCCTAAAAATTTTATAAGTTTTTGTTTTTCGGGATAATTTTTCGAGTTTTCTTTATAAAATTTGCGCTTTTTTTTTCTGAAAATTTTTTAAGTTCGTATCAAGGTAGAAATAGTGGATTTTTGCCCAAGAGAGGTCCCTCTCGTTTGGCGTGGAAGTATGGAATTTCTCCCTACTAAAAAAAATAATTATTAAAAAGTGGCAATTTTTTTACACCAAAAATTCTTAAAAAATATAAGGAGTAACTGGTGAAACTTTGGTGAAAATCAAACAAACGGTTCGGCAGCAACGAATTTTTTTAAAATTTCAAGCAGACATATCTCCGCCATTTTTTCGAAATTCAAAAATCGCCCTATACGGGCGAAATACACTTCTTTTACATTCTTCTTCAACGGCTAAAGAAATTTGTGTGAAAATTTGGTGAAAATCGGATGAAAATTGTGGCCGTTAAGTGTTCCGGAAAAATGCTACGGCCGGCCGGTACCACCGACAAAGTTGAGATCGGTAAAGATCAATATTTGATTTGATACTCCGGGGTCTGGAAGACCCTTCCCTAAAAACCCGAGGTGGAGGGTATCACAATAAATTCCTTAAGGAAGTTAAAAATGGTTTCAGGACCAAGGAAAACTCTTGAAAATTCGAGAATCCGGAATTTTCAGGCTTTGAGGACGAGGAAATCTAGATCAGGACAAAAAAGGAAAAATGGGTTTCTATAAGTTGAAAAAAACACCCCAAAAACTCTGCAAAAAGGGCGGGGGGTTCTTTGCTTGACCAATGCACTCTTCGCGATAGTAGGGAGAAATTTTGGCTGTTTACGCTCGTTTTGTGCCTCGTGGCTGGGCGAAGACAATAAATTTTCTACCAAAGGTGATTTTTTCCTCTCCACGCGAGCTTTTCTTGCTAGAGGAAAAAAATTAACCCCCTCGTGTTATCAAACATGAATTCAGGCTTAAAGAATTTTTTGAAAAAGCGCGGGAAATAAAAACATGAAAGCTCGCGCACGCGCGTTGTTCTGCTATCGTAAACTCACAAGTACCGTTTCTTGAATGTTTTTTATGATTGTTGAGCTCAAGAATAGTTCTTTTTAAATATGAGGCGCTCCGAATACGAAGGGCGAACTCGACAAAACGTAGTTTCGAGATATTCGCATTTTAAAGTTTTCTGTTAAGGGCGAACTCGACAGAAAAGTCACTCTCTGGAATTTTCGTGGCGAGATTTTAGAATCATCATAGAATCATAGAGAAAAGGGTTTTTAAAAATCACCAAATCTCGAAAAGAAAAAAAAATTAAATAAAAAAGGTTGAGAGTAGAGCTTTGCCGCATATCGGTTTTTACGTATTTTAAAGGGGAAAAAAGGGGAAACTCAATATAAAAATTACATGGGTGTATTCTTCAAAAGGTCTAGAATCTGAAAATGAAAAAAAAAAAATTTGTCGATGTCGAGTTCGCCCTTCGTATTCGGAGCGCCTCATATTTTCTGGTTGATTTTGGAGTAATCGAGTACCAAATCATTCTAAGGTTGGAGACGAGGCGCCGCGCCGTTCGTTACCATATGACAAGTTTTTATAATTGGACGAGATCGTTCATATCTTGAGACTAATGGGGTGATGGAGCTTTTAAAAAAGGACACGGGAGTCCACTTGCACTAATGAGTCAAATCGCCCTTCCTATCAATTCCCAACTTCCATGTAAATGGGAGGAGTCCCTTTTCATGTTCATATTTATTACTTTATTTTATAAAAAAGAGAAAGTTTTTTTTAAGTTTTCTAGAAAATTAATAATTTATATTTGTCAATCAAAGTTGCCGTGAGAAAGGAAACGTTTGATCGGACAAAGCTACCGTGTCATTTCTCATGGAGGATTCTCGCGGTACCATTTGCAAACCAGTCCGACACGGTGCGATGTCGCATTATACAGAGTATCGGACACCATTTCTAACTGTCATTCGGCTCGTTTTGATTCTTGAGAATCGCGGAAATTCAAGGAGACGGGGAGTGAGGAAAAAAAATGTGGAGGCCGTTAAAGGCGTTTTGTCGTCGGTACATATGTAAGGAAAAAGGTGTTGATTAAAACAGCGACGATGAGCTGAATTAAAGACAGCTGTTACTTGTCACTTTTTTTCAATCATTAAGGCCACTTAGAAAAAAATTGCGGTACACTTGTTTCTGTATGTAACACAGCATGTCCGCTATCACCGCCAATAGAAAAAAAAAATCACAAACATAAAAAGTTTTATAAACATTTTATAATTTATTTTTCCGCTAAATTATTAATGATTTAAAATATTCAAGATGTTGAGAATGCCTGGCTATATATTTCATCGGAATTCCCTTGGCTTTCTTAATTATCCTAGGCTATCACTCCTGACTCTTAAGCCATTCTAATAAATTAATTACATTAATTAATTATAGTTTTTCGTAACCTATTTTTTGAATAAATATAAAATTATACAAGTTGAGGAAGTGCGAAAATAATTGATTGCGAAATATGATACCTATGTTGAAAAGATAAGGCTGGTGAATTATCACATCGATTTGTCTTTTAAGATATGGTAGGGCATCTTTCAAAGGACTTTATTTCTCTTCAGGAAAAAAAAAGAAAGGTGTAAAAAAAAGGAATTTATAATCAAAAGCCGTTTAAAAAACGCGCAGTAAAATTGATAAAAATATTTCTCGACATTTGACAATTTTAAGATAAGAGGTTCCCGCATATAGGGGTCATATCCGATTTCATCGATATTTCATATTTTAAAAATGGTGCTGACGTTATTAATTTTTTTAAAAAGGATTTTTCTTGATGAAAAATATTTTGAGATTACATGCTTTTTAATTATAAATTCTTGGGTGGTACGAAACTCATTCGTTAACGGTAAATGACCATGTTAAGAGAATAAGATAGTATCTTTGCATAAACGTAATAAATTGTGACACCCTCGTAGGTATATTGCGTGCTTTATGCGCTTTTCTCCCACATATTTTTAAACCGAACGTATCTTTGGGAAAGTTTTTAAAGACGACAGAAACGGGTGGGGATCGTTCCCCCACTTTGGTGAGAAAATAAAAGCAAATGCCTATCAGAGCATAATAAAGATTGTATAGGAGAAAAAAGTACTGGTTTGAAGAGCTTCCAAAGAAAACTTCCTTAAAGAGAAATAACGATATAGGAGGGGGAAGTATAGGGGAAGTATAGGGAACGAAAGTATTACGAAGGGGGAAGTATAACGGAGGGGGAAGTTTTTTTTGTCAGAAAATTGTCTAAGTTTTTTTTTAATTTTCCGGGTTTTCTTTTTTAAATTTCCGCTTTTTTTTCTGAAAAATTCTCTATTCTCTATTCGGTCTATTGGCCGAAAAAAACTTAAGCGTCCTTAAAATAAGAAATTTTTCCAAAAATTTTCCAGGTTTTTTTCCGAAAATTTTTTTTAAGTTTTTTCTTTGTCAACCAATTTTTTAAGTTTTTTTTTTCAAAAAGCGCTTATTTTTTAAAAATTTTAAGTTCTATTTTTTGAAAATTTTTAGTGTCAAGGTAGAAATAATGGGCTCTTTGGCCTACGGATGTGCCTCTCGTAATGGGTAGAAGTATGAAATTTCTCCCTACTAAAAAAAAAAAAATAATAATTAAAAAGTGGCAATCTTTTTACACCAAAAATTCTTAAAAATATAAGCAGTAATTGGTGAAATTTTGGTGAAAATCGGACCAACCTTTCGGCCGCCGCGAATTTTTTAAAATTTAAACAGACATATGTCTACCATTTTTTCGAAATTCAAAAATCGCCCTCGTTAGGTTCTTCTTCAACGGCTAAAGAAATTTGTGTGAAAATTTGGTGAAAATCGGTTGAAAACTGTGGCCGTAAAGTGTTCCGGAAAAAATGCTACGGACGGCCGGACGGCCGGCACCACAGACAAAGTTGAGATCGGTATAGATCCATTGATCCTACGGGGTCTGGAAGACCCCACCCCAAAAACCCGTCGTGGAGGGTATCGCAATAACCGCAATACCGCCGTTAGGTCGCACTTCACGGGCGCAATTTTCATCCGATTTTCACCAAATTTTCAATAAATCTTCCTTTTTTTGTTATCCTGAATATTTCAAAAGATGGTGGAGATCTGTCTGTCATAATCGTTATACAACAGTTCAAAACGTCGGCTTCAAATTTCAAGCCCACGTTGTTGATACTGTTTTGTTCGTTTTTTTAATTACCACTTTGGAAAGGAAAACAAGTTCGAAAATTGTTTTCAAGTTCCCCTTCGGCGTATATTCTTCTTCGGACGTGTGATTGAAGCTGTCGTTCTCGCATTAATGGTGAAGAGTAGGGCGGGACCGAGCATGCCCTGACAGCCGGCCTCATCTCCGAATCGCTTCCGAACATTTATCACCTAACAAATGACGTGCCGCTTTTCAAAATCCGACCGCTCCTTGCACACGCACCTTCGCGCTTTAATTATTGACTTTTTTTTCCCTCACGTATGCTAGAAGGAATCTCAAGATAGCTATCGGATAACAGTAAATTTAGTTATCAGACACCTTTTTTTTAAATTTAATAAACTGGATTAAAAATAAATTAAACCAAGAAAGCCCCCAATAAATCTTTTAAAAAGCAATTTGAAAAATTATATTACGAAATGAGTTATTAACAAGCTAATCTAGTTCTGTCATGATCGGACTCCTTTATGACTAAGTGACTGGAGAAGTGTTATTTCTTTTTATCTGATCCTTATAATTACAAAACTAATGAAGATTATCTGAGGGAGAGATTAAATATTGAAATTTACGAGAGGATATAAAAGAATTTAAAAATACATAAAGAATATCTGATTTTGAGCGTTTTTTACTGAGGAATTTTAAGTGATTTATTCGCGATTGACCCAAAGTGACCTCTCAAAGTTTTCCTGCTAAACGGAATCCTCGAGGGTACCCTCAGGACAATCATTGAAAGAGTGATGTACTATTAATCAACACGAGGAGAAAAAAAAAGTTCGTGAGGTGCCCAAGGCCACACCCTCAAACTAGCACGTTCTATACTCAGCCTGATTTAGAACAAACCGATATCATGAGTTTAAAATTGACAGATATGAAAGATCAATCAAAAACCTCAAATGAACCAACTTTTTATTAGAAAGTTAACTAAAAAAGGGTTTTTTAAAAGACTATGCAGAGTTAGCGTTTCATCTTTTGGAGAATCTTAAGTATCATTTGATTTCCCAAGTAACTCTTCTGAATCTTCATTTTGCTGTGAAGCTAGATCGACTTCGCATTCTTCGATTACAGAATCGTCCATTATGGCTGCATGTAAGGCGTCTTTGTGCTGATCGCATAGATTATTGTGGCCGGCTCCTGTGTCATTTGATATCCCAAGTAACTCTTCTGATTCTTCATTTTTCTGTGAAGCTAGATCGACTTCGCATTCTTCGGTTACAGAATCGTCCATTATGGCTGCATGTAAGGCGTCTTTGTGCTGATAGCATAGATTATTGTGGTCGGTTCCTGAAGTGTCATTTGATATCGCAAGTAACTCTTCTGATTCTTCACTCTGTAAAGCGAGATCGACTTCTTCGCATTCTTCGGTTGCAGAAACGTCCATTATGGCTGCATGTAATGCGTCTTTGTGCTGATCGCATAGATTATTGTGGCCTGCTCCTGAAGTGTCATTTGATATCCCAAGTAACTCTTCTGATTCTTCATTTTTCTGTGAAGCTAGATCGACTTCGCATTCTTCGGTTATATCGTCCATTATGGCTGCATGTAAGGCGTCTTTGTGCTGATCGCATAGATTATTGTGGCCTGCTCCTGAAGTGTCATTTGATATCCCAAGTAACTCTTCTGATTCTTCATTTTTCTGTAAAGCGAGATCGACTTCGCATTCTTCGGTTATATCGTCCATTATGGCTGCATGTATGGCGTCTTTGTGCTGATCGCATAGATAATTGTGGCCTGCTCCTAAAGTGTCATTTGATATCCCAAGTAACTCTTCTGATTCTTCACTCTGTAAAGCTAGATCGACTTCGCATTCTTCGGTTATAGAATCGTCCATTATGGCTGCATGAATGGCGTCTTTCTGCTGATCGCATAGATAATTGTGGCCTGCTCGTAAAGTGTCATTTGATATCCCAAGTAACTCATCTGATTCTTCACTCTGTAAAGCTAGATCGACTTCGCATTCTTCGGTTATAGAATCGTCCATTATGGCTGCATGAATGGCGTCTTTCTGCTGATCGTATAGATAATTGTGGCCGGCTCCTGAAGAATCATTTGATATCCCAAGTAACTCTTCTGATTCTTCATTTTTCTGTGAAGCGAGATCGACTTCGCGTTCTTCGGTTATGTCGCCCATTATGGCTGCATGTATGGCGTCTTTGTGCTGATCGCATAGATAATTGTGGCCGGCTCCTGAGCAAAAATTGATCTCGAGTAACTCTTCGATGTGCGGCCTTGCTGAATACATACCTTCCCCAATGGACCGCGTACATCTTCGGCCTTTCTCGTTAAGGCAGCACTTTAGACTCACATCTTCGGAATCTGGAGAAATATTTTCCTTAGAACGTGACATATCCATCAAAACACTGGCGGCATCTACCGTCGAGAAATCTTCGTCGGATCTCAATAGACTTATCGGAATTTCTGCCAACAATGAACGTTCGAACTGAGAAAGATAGAAATGCTGGGTCGAATTAGAATGTGATAATTCGATCAAATAATCGCAATCTTCATCGGATTCTGAATCATTCAGAAGTAAATCGACTTCATGGATTACGACGACATTACCATCACTATTGACTATCTTTCTTTTTCTATGGTCCATTACGAAATCGACATCAGTAACCCGGTGACTCTCGTGTGCATCAGGATAGCCGAAGAAACGCACATTAGCGGACGTAATTTCTTCATTTTCTACGTCTGAATCCATTCGATTTGGGTTTTCCGTTGATATATCATCAGCTGTTTCATCAGAATCATATGATTCTGTTGATTCAGAATCACTTCTGTCACATCCAAATTGTCCTCAATTATGAAGGGATCTTGGTCTGGAATCTGCGAGTATTTTCTTCGTTTTCGAAATGTTGAGCTTCTCACAAAGTTTCATCGTCCCTTCCAGATCGGAATCTAAGGTATCAGCTTCATTTTCGCTGGAATTATCGGCGTGTGATAATTCAAAGTTTGTAAGTGGACCCCGAGATGGCATCCTTGCCACAAAATTAGTGACATTTTCATAGTTTTGCTTAGGAGACCTTTTCTATTTGTGGCAATCTTCCTTTTTTTGCAGAAAATCTTACATTTTGGCTACGCTTAACAAAATTACTAACAGAGTAAAACATCTGGCCTTTCGTCGCATCAAGCTGGACCCTCATACAACGCGATTCGAGAAAGCGCCTGATGGTCATTCTGGGCAAAACGCCGAAATTGATACAGAAGTTTTCGTAGAAGAAGCTTGAGGGAGAGGACCATCAGGGTCGGAATCGTTTTCGTCCATCATGACTGCGAAAGCGGCCGCCCTGTGTTTTTCGCAGAGGTAATTATGACCGGAACCGTCGAAATATCTGATGTTCAATATATTTTCGATACGCTCACATCTGTACACGAACATCCCGTCTCCTATCGGATTCTCGCATCTTTTCCCGTTGTCCAAAAGACAGCAGGTCAAACCCATCGTTTCTTCCGCTTCTTCTTCCGAATCTTCTCCAATCTCATCAGACACCTTCTGCACATCTTCAACCTCGCTCATTTTTTCAAAAAACAACTAAACCTACAAAGAAAATTACTATAACAGCACATAAATTACACTTACCGATTTACAAGTTCACAATTATAATCAATATTTACAGTATAAAATCACTTTTTTTAAAAAATAAATTTAAGATAAGAAATTTGTTAACACAAGTAAACAGAGGAAATGATAAATTTTTTTGATAGTCACTTGTTTTTTTACGTAGTAAATTTTATGACGTCATCCGTGGAGTGGCGGGAAAATGGTTAGATTTTATTAGGTGTACAAAATGAAACTAGGCTAAAATCTACAAAATTCAAATTCACCCTGTGGCTGAGTTTCATTTTGTACACCTAATAAATAAAAATTGTAGGAAATTTAATTCTCTATTTTGCACTAATTATTTTTTTCTAGGATGCACCCATTTTCGGAAAATAATTTTTTTAAATAAATTTATCTTGAAAACAGTGCGTCCTAGAGAAAAAATGAATAGAATAAAAATTAAAGAGAATTAAATTTCCAACAGATTTTATTTAGTGCATTTTTTCAATATCTGTAACGGTTTACGATTTACAAGCCTTTAAAAATTAACCTTCTTAATGGTTAATCTTCAATAACCTTCTTACACGGAGAAGGTCAACTTTTGATGAACTTAACGCCTAAAATGTTTAAAATTTTGAAAAAATGAACTACTTGTACAATATGAAACTCGGCTAAAATCTACAAAATTCAAATTTACCCTGTGGCCTTTCATTTTGTACACCTAATAATTAATTCATGGGCATTAAATTAATTAACCTATTAAACGTAGAGTTCCTTAAAAAAATGATTCTCCCTGTTTTGTAAATAAGTTATAAATGGACCTTAAACTAGTTCTTCGTGTTTAGTTTTCGAAGCCTCCGAAAGTGATTATTTACAGGGGAAAGATTCGAGTTATGACAACCGGAAAAATTTATTATTTTTTCCTCTTTATTTTTAAGGCGATTTTTTACAGAGGAGAAAAAAAAATTTAATTTTATACTGAAGATAATATAGATAGTGATCTCGCGTGAGGAGTCTGGGCATTAATACTCGGCCCACAAGCCTCCTTTTAACCAAGGATTCAAAATGAGCAGACACGGTATTTCCTAAATAATAGGACGTAATGACCGAAGCTCCTTGTCCCACCCCAAGATACACATCTTGGGATATTTACTATTATACTTGTGAACAGTTTACAAGTCTCCAAGTCCAGAAGGTGATTTTTCAACATGTTCAAAACGATCACTTTCATTTCGAAATGAAAAAAAAGTACAAAATCCATCTTTTTTTTATCCTAATCAATTTTTAAAACCCCATTGTATTTGAACCATTTACAAAACGCTCGGGGCTCCTTAACACGTCCCCATATAGGAAGCGCTTTCCAAATCCACACTGACAAATTAAAATTATAGGGTGCCGAGTCCCAGAATACATTTACATTCAAATATCTTCGCGGTTTTGAAAGTTATTTATTACAAGTTTGTTTCTCTTGTATAATATGCCAAGAGCATAAAGTTATGGTATTTTTATGTATACTAACAATAAGTTAATCTCGTTATAAATAAGTATTGAGGATGAAATACTAGTTTAAAAATAAAACCTCGTTTAAAAACGATCTACTAGAACTCGAGGTATCGTGAAAAATTGATCAAAAGAAAAAGAAAATTTAAAAAATTTGGGTTGCTGTAAATGAGAGAAATTATGAAATATTATATTATCAAACAATTAACCAACAACAGAGGAAGAAATGACTGTGATAACGGTATCTCACGACGCGTTCGGCTTAATAAGCCTCGGGGCTCATTAAAACCAACGGTCATAAAAACCAACAAGGAGGTGGTGAGTGGCTCTATCTCTTAGAGAAGTGGCGGCGTTGAAGTTTTTGGGGGACGAGTTGTCTCCAGCTTCCCGCAGTTTCCACTAATTCTCTCGTAGATAGGTCCACAGAGAAAAGATAGAAATGATTGTGATAGAGGGAATAGCTCACCTGACGAGGCTTATTAAGCCGAAACGCGTCGTGAGATACCCGTTATCACAGTCATTTCTTCCTCTGTTGTTGGTTAATTGTTTGATAATAAAATCAATTTGCGTATAGCAATAAAAATTAAAAAAAGAAATATTATTTGGGGCTTATACTCGTTTATTGTGACAACTAGATTAATTTACTCAGTGGTAGCGTTTTTAAAATTGATCGAACCAGTTTTTTAAGACGTTGGTACCTTCACGCAAATGAATCGAGTTTTAGTTTAAACTTTCCCAAATAGAAGATATTGAATTACCCTCAGGTTTTTGGGAGACGGTGTTAAAAATTGCGCTTTTGAGGGCGTGCTTGACTTTTAACTTCCTAAAAAAAGAAGTTATTGTGATACCCGTGACGTCGGTTTTTGGGAAAGGGTCTTCCAGACCCCATAGGGTCAATTCAAATCTTTACCGATCTCATCTTTGTCTGTGGTGCCGTCCGGCCGTCCGTCCGTAGCATTTTTTTCCGGAACACTTTACGGCCACAGTTTTCAACCGATTTTCACCAAATTTTCACAAAAACTTCTTTAGCCGGTGAAGGAGAAACTAAAGAGGGCGATTTTTGAATTTCGAAGAAATGTCTATTTGAAATTGTAAAAAATTCGCTGCGGCCGATTTTCACCAAAAAAAAAAGAAAAACCCGGAAAATTTTTCGAAAAAAAAAACTTAGAACGTTTTTGACCAAAAAAAAACAAACTTCCCCTTCCTTATACTTCTCCTTTCTTATACTTCCCCTCCCTTTTACTAGCCCCTCCATTATACTTCCCTCCCTTCGTTATACTTTCGTTCCCTTATACTTCCCCCTTCGTTACACTTCCCTCTCTGTTATACTTCCCCTCCATATACTTCCTCTCCGTTGTACGTCCCCTCCGTTATACTTCCCCCTCCTATATACTTCCTCCTTCTATATACTGTCTCTTCTCTTTAAGGAAGTTTTCGTTGGAAGCTCTTCAAACAAGTACTTTTTTCTCCATTGGCTCCGGAAGACCAAAAACCGATCATTTAGGGTATTATAATAACTTCTCTTTGAGTAATTTTAAAGAGTAAAGCAAAACCGCTCATTATTTATTAGAGGCCATAATAGTCTTCGTAAACACATTTTTGAGTTCAAACGAGTTTTAACCGATCCGGAATAAAAAGGGGCGACTCTTTATTATCGCCCTGGTTTTTATCGTTTTATTAATTTAAGACCTATTAAAATAATTACTAGTGAATTTGAAACGTTATAAGGTAAAATCTCTAGAGATTAACGATAATAACACGTTGGAATTAATTTTCCACCAAGGGGAGCTATGAAAATTGGGTTTTAAAAATGACGTGAGGGCCTGCAAAATGCACCAATATCAATTTTATCAACAAGCCTTCAATTTTAATTTTTGACGTTTTTGAGGAAAAAGAATCTGAAGTCTGTTTCCAAATACCGCAACCTCTTGTCCAGTATTTGGATCTCCGGAATCCCTGGTTTTTGATGTCTCATATCTCGCCTCCCTGTTGACCGATCGACTTCAAATTTGGCACATATCTTCTCTAATGCAATATGAGGTAATGCTCAAATTGAAGTCGGACGGTCAACAGTGAGCTGAGATATAAGACTCTAAAACCGCGTTCTTCTTCTTCTTGTTTTTTTTTTCCCTTATTCTGAAGACAAGGCATAATTGTTCGTTGCCCCCCCCCCCCCCATCGTTTCTACAAGCCATCAATTTTAATTTTTGACGATTTTGAGGAAAATAATCTAAAGTCCGTTTCCAAACACCGCAACCTCTTGTCCAGTATTTGGATCTCCGGAATCCCTGGTTTTCGATGTCGCATATCTTAGCTCCCTGTTGGCCGATCGACTTCAAATTTGGCACCTATCTTCTCAACCATAATATGAGATAATGCTCAAAATTTGATGTCGATCGGTCAACAGAGAGCTGAGATATAAGACTCTGAAACCGCGTGCATAAAGATTCCAATCTCGATTTGACTTCACATTGTTGAGAGCAATAATGATTGATCAGCTGGGTGCAATGGATTCGGTCTCGATATTTGAAACATCAGGCGATTTCTTCGGTTTAAATAAACGTAGCAAGATTTTATTGCAATGGGCTTAAAATAAAAATTTGCGTTGTCTTTTTTTAGACAGGGAGAATCCTTTTATCTGGTTTAGTAAGGCCATTTACACGTAGCGAGTATGTATGATTGATCAGCTGGGTGAAATAGATTCGGTCTCGATATTTGAAAAATCAGGCGATTTCTTCGGTTTAAATATACGTAGCAAGATTTTATTGCAATGGGCTTAAAATAAAAATTTGGGTTGTCTTTTTTTAGACAGGGGGATTCCTTTTATCTAGTTTAGTAAGGCCATTTACACGTAGCGGGTATGAATGATTGATCAGCTGGGTGCAATAGATTCGGTCTCGATATTTGAAAAATCAGGCGATTTCTTCGTTTTAAATATACGTAGCAAGATTTTATTGCAATGGGCTTAAAATAAAAATTTGCGTTGTCTTTTTTTTAGACAGGGAGATTCCTTTTATCTGGTTTACTAAGGCCATTTACACGTAGCGGGTATGAAGTTCTTGGAGAAAGAGCATTTGGTTTTTATTGTAGATGGTGTATCTAAGAAAGAGAATTTAGTACGTTATTATTGGAAAGGGGGTCTTCATTAAGCTCACGATTTTTCCGTTTATGAGAAAATAGGTAAAGGCGAAGTTGAGTAAATTTGCTTATTTATTGTTCTCGATGATGGTGTCATAACTCGGTCGTGATCAACAGAAGCAGCCGCGGATAAATGCGTTTGAAAATTACTCTAGACAACTGGCTTTCGTTATTTATGGGCGTGATATTTAGTTTGTTTCCATTGGTAAGTGGGTATCATGTTAAAGTTCGTGACTTCGGAGAGGTGATCCCGCCCTGCGCTATAGCAACATATCTCATGAAGTCCCCACCGATGCCCCACACCCCCTTCTGCAAAATCCTTAGAATTGTTCTACTCTCTATCTTTGCAATTGTTGTTTCATGATTTCAGATAAAATCTAGAACACTTTATCTGCTGCCCAGGGTCATGATACTCGGGCACGATTTGAAAAACGCCGGCTTGTCTTCCGATGATCAACTTTTCTCTTTTTTTTATGCCTCATCTTATAAGTTTACTGGAACAATTATAATTTACGTTGCAATTACCAAACGTGAAATTCCAAGTGGACGTTTAAACCGCCCTTATCTACGCCCGTAATAAATAGATCGTAAAAGAGAGTAAAATAAAACGGTATGCAGAAGACAAGAAAAATGTTCCGGTTCCTTCTGGTTCTAACAGTACCAGCAAAAAGATTATTTATCGTTTTAACTTTTAATAGAGACTAAGCGAATCCAATATTTAAGGTGTACGTGAGGAGTAGAGGCAATTAAAAAAATCAATAGTTGCCGAAAAACGCCCATTTTTTTGACTTTTGGAAAAATTTTGGGTCACAAACTTATAACTTGCTTAAAGAAGTTGTTGTGATACCCTCCACGTTGGGTTTTTGGGGAGGGGTCTTCCAGACCCCGGAGGGTCAAATCGAATATTGATCTTTACCGATCTCAACTTTGTCTGTGGTGCCGGCCGGACGTAGGATTTTTTTTCTGGAAAACTTTACGTGCACAGTTTTCAACCGATTTTCACCAGATTTTCACACTTTCTTTAGCCGGTGAAGAAGGATGTAATGAGGGCGATTTTTGAATTTCAAAAAAAAATGGCGGAGATGTGTCTGTTTGAAATTTTAAAAAATTCGCTGCGGACGAACCGTTGGCCTGATTTTCACCAAAAACTCTATATATTTTTACGAATTTTTGGTGTAAAAAAATTGCCACTTTTTAATTTATTATAATTTTTTTAGTAGGGAGAAATTTCATACTTCTACCCATTACGATGGCACATCCCTAGGGCAAAGAGTCCATTATTTCTACCTTGACACTTAAAAATAATTTTAAAAAAAAAAGAACTTTGAAAATTTTTCAGAAAAAAAACCCGAAAAATTTTTGAAAAAAAAAAAAAACATAACTTAAAAAATTGGTCAATCTACTCTTTTTTGTTTAATTGTATTAAGCCAGGGCTTTTTACAAAGGGGGAGGGGATCAGACCCAGGCGGGGGCTTTCGCCATAATGCCATGGCGCCCTTTTGGGCCAACTACCAGAGTAGTGGCCTAACTAAATTATCCACAGATTTTGTAGAGGGATATTTTTAATTGGAATTTTACTTCCAACCAAAAATCCCTATACCCAACCTGGGATCGAACCCCGGTCTTCCGTGGTGAGAGTCAGAGACTGAACCCACCAGCCACGGAGCCGGTTCCCTCATTGGTCATATCTACTTCTTTTTAAAAAAAAAAAAAAAAAAAAATTGGTTGAGAAAGAAAAAACTTAAAAATTTTCGGAAAAAAACCTGCAAAATTTTTGGAAAAAATTTTATATTAATTTATGTTACTAAGGACGTTTTTCCGGCGAAGAGCTGCTGGAAACCGCCCAAAAGTTTTTTTTCGGCCAATAGACCGTAAAGAGCGACCAAAAAAAGTATTTGTAGGCTAATGGACTTTTGAAAACGACCATAAAGCCAATTTTCTCGCTGTCAAAAATTAGAGAACTACCAAAAAGGCTGTTTAAGGACGTTTTTCGGGCAAAGAAGTCCTGGGAACTACCAAAAAAAATTTTTTCGACCAATAGACCGTAAAGAACGACCAAAAAAGGTGTTTGTTGGTCTAAGTACATATAAAAACGTTATACCCAGTTATACTTCCCCTCCCTTATACTTCCCCCTCCTTCATACTTTCCTTCTCGTATATACAGTGAAACTTCCCTTAACGGACACCTCTTAAAAGCGGACATCTCCCTTCAACGGACAAAATCAGATTCCCCGGCGTTAAAACATAGGAAAAGGTATTCAAAATATTTCTATAAAGCGGACACTCTCAATAACGGACGCGGACAGCCTGAAAATTCAATTTCACCCCTAAAAGTCTCCTAATAGCGGACAGCACGTTTTTCAAGGACAAAGTTTATGACATTCTGTTGTTCTAGAGATGTTTGTTACATTTTTCATCTTACTTATGATCTTTGACCTTAGTTAATCCCTTTTTGTCCCTCACCATGTCTTTTATTTATAAAATTCAGTTATACTCTTGACTTCATTTCAAAATTACCGACTTCTTAAAAGTTTAATTTTTTATTTTAAATATGTATACACATATGTAATATCGTATATATGTATGTAATAATACATATTATGTTTTCCTAATCAGAAATTAAACTTCATTTTTAATTTTTTTTTAAGTTTTTTTTTCCTATTTTCCGAAAAGCGGACACCTCTATATAGCGGACAAAATTCCGGTCCCCAGGAGTGTCCGTTATTGGGAAGTTTCACTGTATTCCCCTCGTTATACTTTCGTTCCCCTATACTTGCCTCTCTGTTATACTTCCCCTGACTTATACTTCCCCTCCTATATACTTCCCCCTCCTCAATTGTTACTTCTCTTTAAGTAAGTTTTCGTTGGAAGCTCTTCAAGCCAGTACTTTTCTTCAGCCTAAATCGTTTTTAGCCTATTCAGTTAGATCTGAGAGAAACTGGAAGAACTGGCGAGGAAAAAGTTAAGAAAACTTGTAATTTTAACTGTGAAGGGTGAGTCGAAGAAGGTTCAAGGAAGTAGCAATCTTCCGTGGATTCTCTCCCTCCGTTGAAAAAATTACTTAATACTTTATAATACAGAAAACCGTTATAGGTATCTTAAATCTTAAGGATTTCCATCGATTGATAAAAATCTATCCAAATAAACCACTCTCGTTGTTTATTTTTTTGATCAAAATCTAAAGGTGGATAACACGACCCTCCCGGTCCGGGACATCACATTTGAACGATTTTTATCAGATTTATCTTACACGAGTGTGTTAAAGAAGAAGCGAGATCCAAATTGCTCGACAGGGACCGTGACCGTCCGCATTAGCACAACCGGTTGTTTCGCTCAAACAACGCCAGGGATTATTATTTAAGAAAGAAAAAAAAATTTATCGTAAAATCCATTAAAATCCATAGACTTTTAAATCTAAATGAGGATGTCATCGGCCACCCAGGGAATATTAAAATAAAAGGCGGGGGTGTTGAAAAAGCGGTTAATTAGTAGAATTGATGTGTACACTCAAAGCTCACGGTCATATCAGATAGTGACGCCTAATGGTGACCAGAACGTCTTAATTACAAGAAACCAAAAAACAAAGAGAGAGGGCATTAGTGTAATGTGTTAATTAAACTTTGAATCGTGACTTTCGATATAAAAGGGGTTCAGGGTTACCACACAATTGACGTTAGTTTGTAAGACCAGCCTCCCTGGTTTTAAGTATAATTTTTAATTGTGGTTATAAAATTCATCAAAGCTGCTACTGGACGTCATATAACTTAAAAGTCAGCGGGAATCATTTTAATAATTGCGATGAAAACAAGGGTTATAATAATAAAATATGCTGCGAACGTGTGGATATGTTCTAGTTCATTAACCAAGGGATCGTTAAAACGTGGTTTAGTTAGCGGAGGGGTGCACTCAAGCGTTCAAAAGTCAACAGCTTCATTTCGTCAGACGTTTTCCCCAGTTTTTTTTTCATCTCCGGTTTTTAATAACAACATACGAGTTGGAAAGTGGGCTAAAATTTATGAATGGACTCGAGGGCGTCAGCCTATCATTTTTACACAGGCAGTTCTCTTTCTCTCTCTCCGGAGTCATTAGTCCGCGGGTGATACCCTCCACTTGTACGTCAAAAGCGGAACGTGATTGATTCACCCCGAGACGTCGTTAAAGCGCTCTGTAGAACCGGAAATTAGCCGATTATTATCTCGCGTCTCTAACCCCCCTCCGCACCCTTTCACGTCAATCATACAAAAATCCTAAAAAGTCTCGACCAAAAAACGAAATCTATTTCCCGAAGGTGTTTTTGATTGATGAACTCACTTTTTTTGTGTTTCTCAAGTCCTAGTAACCAAAAAAACAATCTTTTTTCCAAGGTTTTCCGGCAAACAAGCTCCCTTAAAACAGCCTCTTTGAACGTTTTCAAACGTACTTTGGCCAAAAAACACCTTTTTTGGTCGTTCTTTACGGTCTATTGGTCGAAAAAAAATTTTGGTTGTTTCCAGCACTTCTAAGCCAGAAAAACGTCAATAAACAGCCTTTTTGGTTGTTTCCAGCAGTCATTTGCCAGAAAAACGTCCTTAAACAGCCTTTTTGGTCGTTTCCAGCAGTCATTTGCCAGAAGAACGTCCTTAAACAGCCTTTTTGGTCGTTCTCTAATGTTTTTTGACTGCGAGAAAATAGCTTTATGGTCGTTTTCAAATGCCCTTTAGCCGACAAACACCTTTTTTGGTCGTTCTTTACGGTCGATTGGCCGAAAAAAACTTTTTGTCTTTTTCCAGCAGTAATTTGCCAGAAAAAACGTCCTTAAACAGCCTTTTTGGCTGTTTCCAGCAGCTCTTTGCAGAAGAACACCCTTAAACAGCCTTTTTGGTTGTTGCGAGCAGTAATTTGCCCGAGAAGCATCCTTAAAACAGCCTTTTTAGTCGTTCTCTATTGTTTTTGACTGCGAGAAAATGGCTTTATGGTCGTTTTCAAATGTCCTTTAGCCGACAAAAACCTTATTTTGGTCGATCTTTATTGTCTATTGGCCGAAGAAAACTTTTTGGCTGTTTCCAGCCGTAATTTGCCGGAGAAGCATTCTCGAAACAACTTTCTTGGTCGTTCTCTAATGTTTTTTGACTGTGAGAAAATGGCTTTATGGTCGTTTTCAAATGCCCTTTAGCCGACAAACACCTTTTTTTGGTCGCTCTTAGTGGTCTATTGGCCGAAAAACCTTCTTCGTTTTTTTTGATCTAGGAAAGTAAAGGATTTTCATAAGTTTTTCTGCCATGATATGTCTGTATGCTGAGTTTTCTGTTTTCATCAGTACTGCCAGTACATAAGCCGTTCTTCAAACTAGTACTTTTTTTTATCCCCATCTAAAAAAATAAAAAATAATTAATTTGTGACTAGTTTCAGCTTACTAAGCCTCATCAGGTGAGCTGTTTCCCGATTATCGATTTCTCAAATTCTTCTAGAACTGAACGGCATTTGTCTGAGTATGCGGGAAGGTAGAATGGAACTTCCGTTTCCTCTTTTTCTCCATTTCTCCGATGTATTTAATATCTAGTACGAAAATAGTTTACTCTAAAGTAATTTTATCTTATTTTGGGTTAGTAAATTTCACCCTCCGTTATACATCCACCTCCATAATACTTCCCCTCCTTTATAGTTCCCCTCCCATATACTTCCCCTCCCTTATACTTCCCCTGCCTTATACTTCCCCTCCCTTATACTTCCCCCTTATACTTCCCCTCCTTATACTTCCCCTGCCTTATACTTCCCCTGCCTTATACTTCCCCTGCCTTATACTTCCCTCCCTTATACTTCCCCTCCCTTATACTTCCCCTGCCTTATACTTCCCCTCCCTTATACTTCCCCTCCTTTATACTTCCCCTCCCTTATACTTCCCCTCCCTTATACTTCCCCTCCCTTATACTTCCCCTCCTTTATACTTCCCCTCCGTTATACTTCCCCTCCCTTATACTTCCCCTCCTTTATACTTTCCCTCTTTGATATACTTCTCCCTCCTATATTTGACTTCTCTTTTAGGAAGTTTTCGTTGGATGCTCTTCATTTTTAGTCTTCCTCCATGAAATAAATCCTCCAGATATTTTTTTAAAATTTGGCATTTCTCCCTCTTTTCAAAAGAGAGAAAGAAGTTCAATTGATATGGATGAGTCGAAGAAGCAACGGAGCGGCCGCGATTGAGAGAAAAATGTGATTGCAATGTCCTTGAACCTTCTTCGACTCACCCTTCTCAAATAAAGTGACATCAAGTCTTTCCAATGTTTTTTTCTTGCTTTTTGGGCTATAAAATATATTGTTTAACTTTTATCGTATAGGGGAATGATGAATCATCCCTTCATAAGAGAAATTATGTAAATCATTTCTGTTTTTATTTTTTGTTTAATGTCCTCAGGGATTTGAGCCCTTTTAGGGCGGCTATGACTTGCGTGTTGTTGACCCTGGTCTGGGTTCTGGTCATTAGTAAAATTCATGTTCACACAAAAAGAGGTTGACATATGAGGTCAAAAACGTCCGCGTCGCCACCAATTAACTTTTGTCATGTTAATACATGTTTTTATTTGTTTAGCCTCTTTAGACCCTTCACTCGGACACAAAAAATTTTAAAAAAGAGGCTAACTAGACGTGACGCGAAATCCGGACTTAAGCCTAATCTCGGGATTAGAAGAATATAAAAGATGGAGCCCTCTTTGGAAGCTATTATACACACAGACTAATGTCAACTTACGAAATTTATTTTGTACCGTTAAAATCTTCAAGTTGTTCGCAACATGTAAATTTCATCTTCTACTGATTTGCTGCACGTTTTATTAGGAGGAAACCATCCTCGACTTTCTCAACTCATAAATTTAGAAGTTTAAAAAAAAAAAATCCATGCTCCGCTTTAACGGTTTCTCGATCAAAATATTAGGTGTACAAAATGAAACTCGGCTAAAATCTACAAAATTCAAATTTACCTGAGTTTCATTTTGTACACCTAATAAATAAAAATTGTAGGAAATTTAATTCTCTATTTTGTACTTATTTATTTTTTTCTAGGATGCACCATTTTCGGAAAATAATTTTTTTTAAATAAATTTATCTTGAAAACAGTGCGTCCTAGAGAAAAAATGAATAGAATAAAATTAAAGAGAATTAAATTTCCAACAGATTTTATTTAGTGCATTTTTCAATATCTGTAACGGTTTACGATTTGCAAGCCTTTAAAAATTAACCTTCTTAATGGTTATACTTCAATAACCTTCTTACACGGAGAAGGTCAACTTTTGATGGACTTTAACGCCTAAAATGTTCAAAATTTTGAAAAATGAACTACTAGGTGTACTAAATGAAACTCGGTTAAAATCTACAAAATTCAAAACCCTGTGGCTGAGTTTCATTTTGTAGTACACCTAATAAATAAAACTTGTAGGAAATTTAATTCTCTATTTTGTACTTAATTATTTTTTTCTAGGATGCATCATTTTCGGAAAATAATTTTTAAAAAAATAAATTTATCTTGAAAACAGTGCGTCCTAGAGAAAAAATGAATAAAATAAAACTTAAAGAGAATTAAATTTCCAACAGATTTTATTTAGAGCATTTTTTCAATATCTGTAACGGTTTACGATTTGCAAGCCTTTAAAAATTAACCTTCTTAATGGTTATACTTCAATAACCTTCTTACACGGAGAAGGTTAACTTTTGATGGACTTTAACGCCTCAAATGTTCAAATTTTGAAAAAATGAACTACTAGGGGTACTAAATGAAACTCGGCTAAAATCTACAAAATTCACAACCCTGTGGCTGAGTTTCATTTTGTACACCTAATGGAATTTTTCGCTTTGGTAAGACAAATTGAACTTCTTTATTTAATTTGCACTTCGAATAAATTGATGGATTCCAAAAAAGTTACACCATAATTTATTTATCAAGCTATCACTTATGACGCCTGGGGAAAGAATTTTTTTTTTCATCTTTTCAGATTGATAGGTAACACTTAAAAACAAGAGCATTTTTTCTCGAAACTAACAAGTAGGAACGGTTCATTAGTCCGAACTCACGAACCTCAAGGCTTCTAAATTAATAGGATCATCCGGAGGGCTTAATTGAATTATCTTACCGGCCTTCGACCCAAATTCGAATGGGTGAAAGCTCAATAAAAATATAAGAGAGAAAAAAAATCGATGATTAGCAAACCGTAATCAATTATTTTTAATTAATCTAAAAGCGATTTTTTAATTTTTTTTGTTTTATTGTGTAATTGAAGTTACTAATAGCGAAAAGACATTAGTACTTTTAAAGAAATCTCTTTTGGAAAGGGGTGTAATCAGAGCAAGAAGATTAACTCAGTCATCAAAAGGCGATTATTAGATTTAAGAACTACCAATTTTTAAATCGGGGCCAATCCTAGAATCATTTTATCTTTTGAATGAAATCAGAGCTTATTTGGTACTTCGCGTAAGTCGGAATTTTTTTTCGAAATATTACAGAAGAGAAATCATGATAGGAAATTGGTAATTGAGGTGATTTGCGAGGCTTTTGTGGTTAATGTGAATAATGCTCCTGTTATTGGCGGTATTGAAAGAGGCCGAATCATTCTATTGAATTAGCTTCTAGAGAAAAAAAAATAGGGAACGTGATGAACCCGCCCGTGTCCGATTGGTTAATTCTACACACCAATCACCCAGCACGCTTCTAGGCACGCTTTCTTTATCACGAAACTGTTTCCATTACCGTCCCAATGACAAAAGTCAATTTATTTAAAAGACTTTGAATGACGTGAGAGACCACTCATTGTTAGGCGTACCGTAAACATTCCTTCTTATTGATTCCATATTCTTCGTTTGATGTTCTTCTTCGAAAGAATTTCAAAACAAGGGTACTTAAGCAACTTGAGATTGGGAGGTGTTGCCTTCACAGGCAAAGAAAACGTAAACGACCAAAAAAATTTTTTTCGGCCAATAGAACATAAACAGCGAACAAAAAAAAGGTGTTTGTCGGCTTAAGGACATTTGAAAACGACCATAAAGCCATTTTCTCGCTGTCAAAAATTAGAGAACGACCAAAAAGGCTGTTTAAGGACGTTTTTCTGGCAAATTACTGGTGGAAACGACCAAAAAGGCTGTTTAAGGACGTTTTTCTGGCAAATTACTGGTGGAAACGACCAAAAAGGCTGTTTAAGGACGTTTTTCTGGCAAATTACTGGTGGAAACGACCAAAAAGGTGTTTAAGGACGTTTTTCTAGCAAATTACTGGTGGAAACGACCAAAAAGGCTGTTTAAGGACGTTTTTCTGGCAAATTACTGGTGGAAACGACCAAAAAGGCTGTTAAAGGACGTTTTTCTGGCAAATTACTGGTGGAAACGACCAAAAAGGCTGTTTAAGGACGTTTTTCTGGCAAATTACTGGTGGAAACGACCAAAAAGGCTGTTTAAGGACGTTTTTCTGGCAAATTACTGGTGGAAACGACCAAAAAGGCTGTTTAAGGACGTTTTTCTGGCAAATTACTGGTGGAAACGACCAAAAAGGCTGTTTAAGGACGTTTTTCTGGCAAAGAACTGCTGGAAACAGCCAAAAAAATTTTTTTCGGCTAATAGACCACAAAGAGCGACCAAAAAAAGGTGTTTGTCGGCTAAAGGACATTTGAAAACGACCATAAAGCCATTTTCTCGCTGTCAATAATTACAGAACATCTAAAAAGGCTGTATCATAGATGCTTCTCTGGCAAATGACTGCTGGAAACGACCAAAAAGGCTGATTAAGGACGTCTTTCTGGCAAATTACTGCTGGAAACGACCAAAAAGGCTGATTAAGGAGGTTTTTCTGGCCTTCCTTTCATCCAAATATGGATGAAAGAGATGGTTTTTTTTTGCCAAAACAAGGAGGAAAACGCCTTAAATTAACCAAGGGACCACCTTTGTAATCGGCTTCTGTAGTCTGTCTGACGAGAAACCCCCTTATTATTCGATTTTTGGGCATTTTATCTTCGTTGAAACCAATAAATTTTGTATTTTGTTGTTTTCCTCGAGTTTTTGGCTAAGAAAAACTTTTTTTTCTGGTTTGTGATGTCTGACCTGCTAATTTTCGTTGGACTTTAATGATGTTTTAAGAACTTGAGTTTTTTTTTCGCCTTCCGTTTGTTTATAAGAGCGATTAAAGAGACGACAGAAGCTTCTTGTCGAACGTCAACGTGGGCGTTTGTCTCCAGTTTCTCAATAGTCCGATACGTTCCTCCCACATACGAGGTCATAGGTCACCCCTTTGTCTTCCCTCTTTTTTTCTGAACCTTCAAAACATCCAGTTTCCGGATTTTGTTTCATTGACGTCATACATAAAAAACGCAAATGTAAATCAGGTGAATAAATAACGTTGGCAGCTACCACTGTGTCTCATTTTTTGTAATGACTTCAAGATCAACGATGGTAATTTATTCAGGGCGAAAGAGTATTGCACACTCTACGGTTTATCATGTACCACCCCCACCGCGACGTTGTAAAACTGCCACTGCGTTATTTACACCGACTTTTATAGAACAGAGACATACGCTTTCTTTTTTTTGTAAGTAAAAGAAAAACTATCCATTGTCATCATGTCATTTTCTACCTTTTTATCTCTGCTTCTGTGTGGCGCCAGATTAAAACATCTCACTAATAACACTAATCTTCTTTATAAATAAACATGAACTGTGACCAAAATGAGTCAATCATCTAAAATGTCTTAATTACTTAAAGAAGATTAGGACACCCAGTATTTAATAACAAGGTTTACAAACTGTACAATTATGAGAGAAAAATTTTTTTCTATATAAATGGTTATTTTAGAAGGCTAATTTGTTTTTATACCAGATTTGGACAAAACTTCGGGTTTTACATTTGCATAGACTAATTTGATTTTGTCCCCTCAATTATTTAAACTTATTATTTACATAAATTTGTATAATAATAAAAGGAGAAACTGTTTGATTTTTCTTAGTCAGAAATCGATTTGCGTTTTAAGGACAATTTTTAATTTAAAAAAAAAGTTTTACGTAAGTCGCTCATTACCAGGATTAATTTAAGAGTCCAAAGTGTTTCTTTTAACTAATTGGCCTCGATGGAAAACTTTTTAAAAGACCCCGAATGGTCATTATTTCCAAACGGACGCGGGCATCTAAAACGTGGTTTGGCAAGTCTCAGCTATTAAATTATGGCTTTTATTAAATCCGTTATATAAAGTACCGCGAATAATTGATAAAGATTAAGCTTTAAATTGCGTTCTCCTCCTTTTTTTTAAAGAAATTTTAGAGTACATCGAATTTTTAATTTATAATCTCTAAATAACGATGATTTGTCGGGAAAGTGTTTATTTATATTTAGAGCTTGACATAACTTTTTTTATGAAATTATATTGATTAAAGCAATCATTTTAATTGACTTTCTGAATAATTTATTAGAACACCCGTTCCCTGGCAAAGATGACCAAGAATCCCCTATCATAGTAGGGAGAAATTTTTTACTTCCGCCCGTAACGAGAGGGACCTCCCTTGGCCAAAAACCCCATTAATTCTACCTTGATTCTTAAAAAAATTTTCGGAAAAAAAGCGCAAATTTAAAAAATAAAACTCACAAAATTAAAAAAAAAAGTTGGAAAATTTTCGAAAAAAAAAAAATAAATAAATAAATTTGTTTCAAAAACTTCCCCCTCCTTTATACTTCCCCTCCCTTATGCTTTCCCCCCTTTACACTTCCCCTCCCTAATACTTCCCCTCCCTTATGCTTCCCTTCCCTAATACTTCCCCTTCCTTGTGCTTCCCTCCGTTATACTTTTCCTCCTTTTTACTTCCCATTCCTTAATATACTTCCTCTCCGTTGTACTTCCCCTCCTTTATACTTCCCCTCCCTTATGCGTTCCCCCCTTTATACTTCCCTCCCTTATGCGTTCCCCCTTTATACTTTCCCTCCCTTATACTTCCCCTCCTTTATACATCCCCTCCTTTATACTTCCCCTCCTTTATACATCCCCTCCTTGATACTTCCCTCCTGTATACTCCCCCTCCTTTATACTTGGTGATCATGGTCTTCAATTTCGAGGAAAAACTGATCAGATCTGCCGCCCGTTTCGGTCGTTTTTCTCAGTTTTTTCTCGAAATTGAAGACCTTGATCATAAAACCAAGTATAAAACCAAATATGCAGTAAAAAGAAGGTTTTGGGGCCAAAATTATGAGAAAAACGCCCATAATTGTACATTTTGCAACCCTAGGATTACCTTTGGGATTTTTTACATCTAACCTGCCCAACCGTTATGAGGGAAGAATGAGCGAGCTAGTTTCCTAAGGCTCAAAACACCCTTTTTATTAGATTTTTGGGCGTTTTCCTAGTAAATTTGGCCAAAAAAACTTCTTTTTACTGTAGATTTGGTTGTTTTCCTTGGTGTTTTGCTCAAAGAAAACCAAAGTAAAGGCTTTTCATAAGTTTTTCTGCCATGATATAATCTTTTTGCAGGGTTTTCATCAGTGCTGCCATCTGATCTGCCGCCCGTTTTGGTCGTTTCTCTCAGTTTTTCCTCGAAATTGAAGACCTTGATCATAAAACCAAGTATAACAACCAAATATGCAGTAAAAAGAAGGTTTTTTTTGGGCCAAAATTACGAGAAAAACGCCCAAAATTGTACATTTTGCAACCCTAGGATTACCTTTGGGATTTTTTACACATCTCCTGCCCAACCCTCATGAGGGAAGAATGAGCGAGCTAGATTCCTAAGGCTACAAATACCCTTTTATTAGATTTTTGGGCGTTTTCCTAGTAAATTTGCCAAAAAAAAACTTCTTTTTACCATACATTTGGTTGTTTTCCTTGGTGTTTTGCTCAAAGGCAACCAAAGTAAAGGCTTTTCATAAGTTTTTCTGCCTTGATACAATCTTTTTGCAGGGTTTCTGTTTCATCAGTGCTGCCATCTGATCTGCCGCCCGTTTTGGTCGTTTCTCTCAGTTTTTCCTCGAAATTGAAGACCTTGATCATAAAACCAAGTATAACAACCAAATATGCAGTAAAAAGAAGGTTTTTTTGGCCAAAATTACGAGAAAAACGCCCAAAATTGTACATTTTGCTAACCTAGGATTACCTTTGAGATTTTTTACATCTCGCCTAGTTTCCTAAGGCTAGAAACACCCTTTTTATTAGATTTTTGGGCGTTTTCCTAGTAAATTGGCAAAAAAAAAAACTTCTTTTTACTGTACATTTGTTTGTTTTCCTTGGTGTTTTGCTCAAAGACAACCAAGTAACCCTTTTTATAAGTTTTTCTGCCATGATATAATCTTTTTGCGGGGTTTTTCCGTTTTCATCAGTGCTGCCATCTGATCTGCCGCCTGTTTTGGTCGCTTCTCTCATTTTTCCTCGAAATTGAAGACCTTGATCATAAAACCAAGTATAACAACCAAATATGCAACAAAAAGAAGGTTTTTTGGGCCAAAATTACGAGAAAAACGCCCAAAATTGTACATTTTGCAACCCTAGGATTACCTTTGGGATTTTTTTTTACATATGAGGCGCTCCGGATACGAAGGGCGAACTCGACAATTTTGAAGTTTCGGTTTTTACGTATTTAAAGGGGAAAAAATGGCGAACTCAACATAAAAATTATATGGGTGTATTCACCAAGAGGTCTAGAATCTGAAAATGAAAAAAAAAACTGACATCGAGGGTATCACAATAACTTCTTTAAGGAAGTTAAAAAATTTGTCCGATGTCGAGTTCGCCCTTCGTATCCGGAGCGCCTCATATCTCCTGCCCGACCCTCATGAGGGAAGAATGAGCGATCTAATTTCCTTCCGAAACGGAAATTTCAAAAAAATCGAGCTTCCAGGAAGTACATCAGTCTCACCTTTTTCAAGAAGATTCTTGCAGCGTCCGTCTAAAAAAAAACTGCAATTAAAATGTTTTACAGTACGTAATGGAATGCTATGAAAAATAGGTGGTGACGAGAATAGACAAGAGACCTAGGACGTGTTTTCGAGAAGTTGAAAAAGGGAAAAAAAGTGCTCGAGACAAAAAAAAAACTTGATGAAGTTGACTTCGGATTACCTCATAACAGTCCTTTAAGTACGTGCCCGTCCTCATCTTTCCCACGGACTTTCATCCAATTGCTCCCTTATTAATTCCCTTATGTCTTCCTACTAACGACCCCTCGATTTCCGATAGAAAAAGTGATTTAAAGATTGGTCATGTCGAAATGTCTTGTAAGTTATGGGTTCAGCTTTGAAAAATAATATATATTTTGAAAATTATTAAAAAGGAATTTTTATTGTTGAAAATGAGGTGAAAGAAGTCTAATAAAGGATAATCGGTATAATTAAGTCGCAAATTATTTTCGATAATAAGGTGAGGGGAAAAATTGGAGCGTCAACACGTTTTTAGATCTTCTTGTCGCAGTTACCGTGTTACACATCTAATGGCTGACTATTATCAATCTCCGAGGGTTCCCGGAGCCCTATAATTTTCCGACGGTAATTGGCCATCCCAAAGCGTGTGTCCCTTGAAAGCTCACCGCTCACGAAACGGACGTAACTCATCCTCGGTTTCCGCGAAGGATAATTCGAGGCGCTCCGAATACGAAGGGCGAACTCGACATCGGACAAATTTTTAACTTCCTTAAAGAAGTTATTGTGATACCCTCGACGTCAGTTTTTTTTTCATTTTCAAATTCTAGACCTCTTGGTGAATACACCCATATAATTTTTATGTTGAGTTCGCCATTTTTTCCCCTTTAAATACGTAAAACCGAAACTTTAAAATTGTTGAGTTCGCCCTTCGTATCCGGAGCGCCTCATTTGAGAACAAGAGGATGAATTATCATAACTTGGATAACCTTCTACGCACTTAACCTTTCTCGTGTTTAACACGCGATAGATAAAAATTGAATTTTTCTTTTCATCTTCTGGGCCAGAAAGTGAAACCTAGTGGCCCAGTTTCCATATTAGTATACTTGGTCCGACACTATTAGCTTTCAAAAGTGTTCGGCCTTCACAAGGATATGTAACGGACTTTATCTACGTCATGACTACCGCGTCGAGCCCCACTTCCTTAAACATAATACTCCCACCCGGGGTAAGCCGGCGGGGGAGCTTCATGATGAATTTTGCATCGAATCGGGCGAAGCAGGTTACATTCCCTATCATAGAATCTGCGAATTCATGAATACTCAAACAGCGATGACTATCTTCATATATATCAATATAATTCCCTCCTTAATTTATACGGATGGACATAAATTATAATCATGATGAAGTTTTAAGATGGAAAATGGAAGATGCAATCGGACACTTGGGGTCGCATTGTTCAAACATCATCTTTCTCTTTTCACATCTTCATTTCAAACGGCGCGACGTGCGTTATTGCATCTTGGAAGAATATTTTATTCCTACTTGGTCACCAAGAATGCAACCACAGTCTTCGCTTTGATAAATTGTTTACTATAAAAGTCTGCATAAAAGATAATTTAATTAGAAGCACCGTAGATTTTATAATTATCTAGACTGTGAGGTCAACCGCAGATCGAGAAAAGAGACTGGGGGTTTCTCAACCCAAAAAGTAAAAAAAAGCTGATTTCCGCCATAACACTGGGGAAATAGCTTAAGATCTTGGGTGCCTACATCTCGTCCAAAGTATTCTCGTCATAAAAATAATAAAACAGGCTACGCTCCTCTTTAGGACGAGAATACATTCGGACGAGATGTATTCACCCAAGATCTTAGGCTGTTTCCCAAATGTTATGGCGGAAATCAGCTGTTTTTACTTTCTCGTCCTAAAAATAATAGAAAAAGAAAAAATACAAACTGTCTTCTCGTCCGAAAGAATTCTAGTCCTAACAGGCTACGCCCCTTTTTAGGACGAGATGACAGTAGGACGAGAAGACATTCGGACAAGTGGATTTCAATTTTTATGCAATTTTTAAATATATAGGTACTTTAATGAAATGGAAATCATATCGTCCGTATGTATTCTCGTCCTACTGTCTTCTCGTCCTAAAGCTAACGTACAAAAAATTGCTGCGTCGGAGAAATGCGGCATTCCATCCCAGCAAGTTTTAAACTCCTTTTGCGCTACCGAGCTCATCGTCCATCCCAGGGCCGCCTACAGGGTGAGCAAACCCTCACGAGAGGAAAAAAATTAACCCCCTTGTGTCACAAACGAGCTGATCCTCTCAAAAATAAACAAACAAACCGACCGTGACTTGCTACGGGTTTTTGGGGAAGGGTCTTCCAGACCCGTAGGGTCTGTCGAATATTGATCTTTACCGAAATCAACTTTGTCTGTGGTGCCGGCCGGCCGTCCGTTTTCACCGAAATTTCACCAATTACTCCTTATTTTTGACGAATTTCGAAAGAAAAAAAAAGAACTTAGAAAATTTTGAGAAAAAAAATAGCGCAAATTTAAAAAGAAAACCCGGAAATTTTTCGAAAAAAAGAACTAGGAAAATTAAAAAAAAAAAAACTTAGAAAATTTTTCTGAAAAAAAAAATGAAATTCGGAAAATTTTCGAAAAAGAAAAAAACTCGGAAAATTACAAAAAAAACTCAGAAAATTTTTCAAAAAAAACTTCCCCTCCGTTATACTTCCCCTCCTATATTGTTACTTCTCTTTAAGAAGTTTTCGTCATCAAACCAGTACTTTAAATAGGTTATAAAGCCATCGACAATTGAATATTTTGGCTATTGATGAAGCCAAAATCTCTAGAGTGATATCCGAGGTGACAAAGTTTCTTTTATTTTATTAATGCGTAATTAAACTTGTTGAATTAATCATTGAACGGGATCCTCGTCTCTTGGAGAAAGTTAGCGAATCCCGGACGGTCTATTGTCTCCAGTTGGAATTCGTACTTATTAGTGACTTTGTCCAGACGAAGAGCTGAGCCATTAATCCGGCCTTTCCCCTCTCCCGCTAACATGATAAATATTATCAGTTATGGCCGATCGGATGATGTTGATGAAGCTGTACTCTCGTCAGGGTCACCGACCGTCAAACAAGTTTTGTCCTCCTCAGAATGTAATGAAAAAACTTTTTTTTAAACTTCCGAATCTTTCGCTAATTAAACTTCTGACCCAGAAGACTAATCGCTTTTAAGAAATTTTGTCCCCACTGTCATTGCTCCTTAAAAGGAGATAAATAGAGCGGTGTCAACTCTAGGGCAGCGCGAGCGGTTGATATGTTGAACCGACTTCGCTCTGCACGTTTTTGAAAGTCACTTTTATCCTGCTACAAACTGTAAAACTCGTTCCCCATTTGCTTTTTCGAAATCCCTTTGAAATCTAATATTGTAACAAATCAATTTCGTAAGCTTTATTTTTAAAAAGGAACCTCCCGGCATCTCCACCTACGCGTTAAGATCAGGTAGCAAGGCCGTTATTAGCCTGATTCAATATTGACACTAACGTAGGTTGTAATCAAAATTAATTGGCAATCATCGACCTTAAGATGAACCCTCACGTTCCGCCTCCCGGACTTCAAACAACCTTTACGGTTATTAACTCTAACTTTTTTTTTTTTTCTAAAATAAAGTACCTACAACTAATAATTAAACAGATTCTTGATTAATATATAAATCAAATAGTGTGAAATTCATACTCTATAGGTATAAAATTAAACATTATATTTTATTCGAGCACAAGATGTTCAAAACTAGTTTGAAAGGTTGAAAAGAAGGAAATGCGGATAGGAGCAATCCGAAAAGATAAATTTCCGCCCGGAGTCTACTTCTACTGAATGGGTTCCCTCCTTTAGATTTCTTTAATTACAGGGGAGAGGATGGCCTGAAGTGACAGGGAGCCATTGGTCAGCCTAATGCCGTAATGACCACCCGCGGGCCTCGTTCTCTCAATGAAGACGTTTCAGGACACTGACACTCCGCACCATACATCAACTTAATCGTTCCGAGTTACAAAACTACCGTTTCTTTTTTGAAACACAAAAATATGCGGTTAATTAAATAAAGGGAAATTTTTTTTACGTAAAGCCTAATGGCCTTTGCCTGTAGCCTATGGGCAGATACAAGCCTTTATTGAACTTCGTTGTTTATTGATAACGCCCATTCGGTTCAAACTCCTTTTAATCTGTTTAATTAGCAAGGGCACTCCGCTACAGGTAGTGTTAAACCAAAGATAGCTTCCAGAACCAGCATTTAAAAATATTCTATAGCTGCTCTCACAATGTCTAGATAATATTAAAAAGAACATAGCAAATAAAACGTAATCAACGCTGTTTATTGACCTCCTACTTTTTATTCACCAGCTTTTCTTCCTAAAGAAGGTTCTTTGATGTCCCTCCGCAATGCCCATACTGCATGAGTTTTCCCTCTATTTACCATTTTTGGGACCTTTTTCCCGATAGATACAAGATCTGGGGGGTTTGAATTTTTCGACGTTTTACTCAGTTTTATGGCTAAAAAACTTCCATTTTACCAAATTTGTGGTCATTTTCCTCAGTTTTTGGTTTAAAAAACAACCTTTTTAAATTTTTTTGCATTTTCTTTGGTTTTGGGTTTTTCACACCAGGGGGGCACATTTTCAGCCAAAACATCCTCTTCTGACCCTCAATTTGTCAGCCCTGAAATGCAGTTTTGTCAGATTTTTGTATTTTCTGAGGTTTTGGTGTTTTTCACAATTTTCAAACCAAAAAACGCCAGGGTGGCCACCTTTTCAGCCAAAAAATCCTCTTCTGACCCTCAATTTATCAGCCCTGAAATGCAGTTTTGTCAGATTTTGCATTTCTTGGTATTTTGTGTTTTTCAGAATTTTTAAGCCAAAAAACGCCAGGGTGGCCACATTTTCAGCCAAAAAATCTCTTCTGACCCTCAATTATCAGCCCAGAAATGCAGTTTTGTCAGATTTTTGGAATTTCTATGGTTTTGGTGTTTTTCAGAATTTTTGGGCCAAAAAACGCCAGGGTCGCCACATTTTCAGCCAAAAAATCCTCTTCTGGCCCTCAATTTATCAGCCCTGAAATGCAGTTTTGTCAGATTTTAGCATTTCATTGGTTTTGGTGTTTTTCAGAATTTTTAGGCCAAAAAAACGCCAGGGTGGCCACATTTTCAGCCAAAAAAATCCTCTTTTGACCCTCAATTTATCAGCCCTGAAATGCAGTTTTTTTTTTCTCTTTTTTTCAGATTTCTGCATTTTTTCAGTTTTGGTATTTTTAGAATTTTTAAGCCAAAAAAACGCCAGGGTGGCCACATTTTCCAAAAATACTCTTCCGACCCTCAATTATCAGCCCTGAAATTGAGGGAAAATGCAGTCAGATTTTGGTCAATTTCTCTTTAGCCAGGGGTCCCACCTACTTTTAAGGTGTTACCAACAGTTTTTTGGATTCTTGGACAATTTCTTCTCGATTTTCATTCTCCTCAAGTTCCATTGGATTTTCAGTATATTTTGAGGTTTCTTTAGGTTATTTGTCAAAAAATGGCAGTTTTACTAGCTTTTGTAGCCATTTACCGGATTTTCATAAGTTTTCCTCCATTCTTCAACCCTTAAAACCCAGTTTTACCAACTTTTTTGGTTAGTTTCCACTATTTTCTGTAAGCTTAAAGACCCTTTAAAGGTGTTCGGTTTTTAGGAAGAAAGAATTTATGGGCATTTTCCCATAAAGCGTAGAACCAAATTTTAGATCATTTTCTGCAATGCTTCAGCCAAAAGGGACCTTTTTAACCAAAATTTGTGGACCTTTAGTTTTTTGGCTGAAAAACAAACATCTCGTCCTAAAGTATTCTCGATAACCGTCGAGGGTATCACAATAACTTCTTTAAGGAAGTTAAAAAATGTAATCCCGCTGTTTGCAGTCATTTGCGTCCCAAGCTTCATTTTCTATGAAAAAGCGAGAGATTTCAGGGCGTCAGGAGTTGTACTAGCGCTTGGTATGCAGCCGTTGCCACGACCGCGACGCCTCAAATCGGCTTGAGTTCATCGAAACCTGTAGTCTAGCATTTTTCCTTCTGTCGATTAAACTAATCAAGAGTAAATAAAAGTAATTTGTAATAATCCAGTGGTTCTGGTCACCAATTAAAATCACTTTAAGACAAATACCTGACAGAATGTCGATAAGCAAAGATCGTCTGACTAATTGAGCATGAGTTAATTGACTTCCGATAATCCTGTTTTTAAAAGGTTTCTTGGTGGGGAAGATCTTGTTTTGAAGCACGAGAGAGACAAAAAACGGATCTAAAATCCAGTATTTGCAAGGACATTATAAAAACATCAAGTGCCATATTCAATAGGATATAATATTGATGAATGGTTGATTGTGGATGGAAGGTTCGATAAACATGTCATGTGGAACCGCTGGTGGTCTCCGATATGCAGGAGGGGGTAACGGACTAAATCAAAAACTTGACAGTCGTACTGGAGACAAGTCAATCTGACCCGAGTGAACCTCCTTATTTGCATATCGTACGCGAATATAAGAAACGGTGAAGAAGTCGTCTAGGAACCTCATTTTTTTTCTCCACTCTCTTGATTTTCTCCTCTGTATTAATTTATACAGAAAAATAAACGTTTTTTGTCTTTGGAAATTCGCCATTTCCGTTATCTCTGTGGGTGGTTAACCTGTTTTGTCCATAGGGTAATTTAGCATTGTCGCTATTTATGTTTAAACATTTTTTAAGCATAAAAATGTGAAGATAAAGGTAGAAAAATCAATTCTGTGGAGTCCCGCAGGGTTACATTCTAGGCCCTATACACTTCTCATTGTTTACTATCAATTTCTCTGGTAGGCAGGATGTTAAAAACTGAATAAAAAACATCATAAATTAATAATTAATTAAATGCCTACATCTCGTCCTAAAAATAATAGAAAAAGAAAAATATAAACTGTATTCTCGTCCTAACAGGCAACGCCCCTTTTTAGGACGAGATGACAGTAGGACGAGAAGACATTCGGACGAGTGGATTTCAATTTGTATACAATTTTTTAAATATTATCCTTTAATAAAATAGAAATCATCTCGTCCGAAAGTATTCTCGTCCTACTGTCTTCTCGTTCTAAAACTAACGTACAAAAATTGCTGCGTCGGAGAAATGTGGCAGCGTTCCACCCAATCAAGTTTTAAACTCCTTTATGTTCCTACCAAGCTCATCGTTCATCCCAGGGCCGCCTTCAGGGTGAGCAAATCCTCGCGAGAGGGAAAAAATTAACCTCCTAGCGTCATAAAACGAGCTGATCCTCGCGAGAAAAAAAAAATTCACCCCCTTTTGTCATAAAACGAGCTGATCCTAGCAAAAATAAACAAACAAACCGACTGTGACTTGCTGGAGTGAAACGCTGCCGCATTTTTCCGACGCAGTAATTTTTGTACGTTAGTTTTAGGACGAGAGGACAGTAGGACGAGAATACTTTCGGACGAGATGATTTCTATTTTAATAAAGTATAATATTTAAAAAATTGTATAAAAATTGAAATCCACTTGTCCGAATGTCTTCTCGTCCTACTGTCATCTCGTCCTAAAAAGGGGCGAAGCCTGTTAAGACGAGAATACTTTCGGAAGAGAAAACAGTTTATATTTTTTCTTTTCTATTATTTTTAGGACGAGAATACTTTAGGATGAGAATATATTTCATTTAATTTTAAGTAATATTTATTTTACACATATTTTTAGGACGAGATGACAGTAGGACGAGAAATCCACTTGTCCAAAGGTCTTCTCGTCCTACTGTCATCTCGTCCTAAAAAGGGGCGTTGCCTGTTAGGACGAGAATACTTTCGGACGAGATGTGTGCCCCCAAATTAATTAACTAAAGTTTCGGTTTATAAAAAATGTGATGGATTATGTCGAAAAATTAAAAACAAGCTGTAGACTACCTCTTTTAGTTTTGAAAAAAATTAATATTCATTAACTATTATGGCATTTTGAAACTTATTAGCCAGTTAGTGCGCCCTGAGGGCCTCCCAGAAAGAATCTTCCATTTTGACGTTCCATAAAAATAAAAAGAAGCCAAAATTTAAGAATAATGCGAAAAAAAGTGATTTCCGGTGACCTTTGTTACTCGATTTATCCGGAAACCTGTAAAGGAGCATTGTCGGCACACCTAGAAACCCCGCAAGAGGTACTGGACATGCTAATGTATAACTATACATTATTCATGCGCATTAGGGCTGTATTAAAAAGACTCGCCTACCTAAACTGATATAAATAATTGAAATAAATATATTGAATGTCAAAATTTATAACAGAGGACGCTTTACTGGAACATTGTTCGAAAATTTCTTTCCTCATTTTCAACCCTTTTTAAGTCATTGTCATTGAAGAAATAAAAAAACAGATTTGGATGAGGTTATTTTCGAATGTGGGAGAACTATAGCACAATAGAGGTGATCAACGCTCCTCAGATTTTATGATATCTGTAAAATAATCGTATTTCAAATTTTGGGGTTATTTACTTCGATATATTTCAGAAATAAATAGGTAAACAGAAAGGGCCCTCGGTAGCTCGGTGTGTAGCGTGAAAGACTCCGGTGCAGAAATTCTAATCCTTACATGGGTTCGAGTTCTCTGGGGGGCCCGGGATTAGTTGTCTCGAAAAATGTAAATATCAATGGAACACGCGCCGTCCACGACACCTTAAAATTAGGTAGTTGGACGTAAAGCCTAATGTCAATAAAATGCTCCAAAAAGGGATTGACATTGATATTTATTTTTTTTTTTATTTATTTAATAGGTAAACAGAATAGAGAAATTGCGTTATGGAAGGCAGTTGACCCCTATTATTGTGGAGTACCTCAAGGTTCCATTTTGGGTCCTTCACTGTTCTTATTTATAACTTCCTTGTGATACCCACCACGTCGGGTTTTTGGGGGTCTGGAAGACCCCGGAGGGTCAAATCGAATATTGATCTTTACCGATCTCAACTTTGTCTGTGGTGCCGGCCGGCCGTCCATAGCATTTTTCCGGAACACTTTACGGCCACAGTTTCATCCGATTTTCACCAAATTTTCACACAAATTTCTTTAGCCGGTGAAGAAAAACTAACGAGGGCGATTTTTAATTTCGAAAAAATGGCGGAGATATGTCTTTTAAATTTTTTAAAAATTCGCTGCGGCCGAATCGTTGGTCGATTTTCACCAAATTTTCACCAATTACTCCTTATATTTTTTAGAATTTTTGGTGTAAAAAAATTGCCACTTTATAATTATTAATTTTTTTTTAGTAGGGAGAAATTTCGTACTTCTACCCATTACGAGAGGCACATCCCTAGGCCAAGAGTCCATTATTTTCTACCTTGACACTTTGAAAAAAAACTTTGAAAATTTTTCAAAAAAAAAAAAACTTTCTCCTCCGTTATACTTTCCCTTCCTTATACTTCCCCTTTCTGATACTTCCCCCTCCTTTATACTTCTCCCCACTTGTACTTCCCCTCCGTCATTTTTACGACCCCTCCGCTATACTCCCCCCCCCACTATATCGTTACGTCTCTTTAAGGAAAAAAAAGAAAAAAGAAAGAAAAAACCCGGAAAAATATCGAAATTTTTTTTTTTTTTTTTACAAAAAAAAACTTAGAAAAAAAACTTGGCAATTTTTTCGAAAAAAAAAAACCGGAAAATTTTTCGAAAAAAAAAAAACGGAAAATTTTTCGAAAAAAAAACTCGGAAAATTTTTGGGAAAAAACATAACTCGGAAAGTTTTTCCAAAAATGTAAACTTAAAAAATTTTGGAAAAAACAAACTTGGAAAATTCTCCTTTATACTTTCCCTCCCATATACATCCCCTTCCGTTATACTTTCGTTCCCTTATACTTCACCCCTGTTATACTACCCCTCACTTAAACTTCCCCCTCCCATATACTTCCCCCTCCGTTATACTTCCCCTCCCATATACTTCCCACTCCGTTATACTTCCCCTGACTTATACTTTCCCTTCGTTGTACGTCCCTCCGGTATACTTCCCCCTCCTATATTGTTACTTCTCTTTAAGGAAGTTTCGTTGGAACCTCTTCAAACCAGTACTCCCTCATCAATGAATCTGAAAACTGGTCCTTTCTCAACAAAGAATGATGTGAATGTTAGTACAGGTATAAGTCACTAAAACCAGATTAAACATTTTATCAGGACCACCCAATTACAATTACAAATAGAGTATTGAATCCGGTTTTAATTTAATAGCGTCCGTCGAAGACCCACCCTATTCTCCCTCAGGATTTATAAGCTTCACGACAACAAAAAAAGGTCCTTCAGTTTTGTATTAATCTCATATTTTTTGAGTGGCAATTAAACTTGTCTGAAGAAGACTTAAAAAAAAGATTTAATCCTTTTGTGTGGGTTTTGTCTCGACCACACAGATTTCGTAATTATGTCAAACGTCTATCGTAAGTCAACCGACCGACAAAAGCTACCTTGTCAATTGGAAACTCTTCTCGTTTATGTCTTCGGCTTAATTTTTTCTCTCTTTCGGAGACGCCCAAACCGTTTTTCTTGTGGGGTCTTTATGGAAAAAACGATGAATTCTCAATTATCTTTTATAGTAGGTACTTATCTAAAATTGAAATTTTTCCGTGAGACCCTTTGACCTAAACAATGTACATATTTATGTTAACTAGTGTCCTATTTTCACCTTTCTAATAAAATTGAGGCGCTCCGGGTACGAAGGGCGAACTCAACATCGGATAATTTTTTTTTCATTTTCAGATTCTAGACCTCTTGGTGAATACATATAATTTTTATGTTGAGTTCGCCCTTTTTCCCTTTAAATACGAAAAAAACCGATATGCGGCTAAGCTCTAAGTGCGATATCCGAGCGGGTACGAAGGGCGAACTCCACATCCTAGTCCACAACCCCCACTCTTTTTCCCATTCCATGGCATGACTTTTCTGTTGAGTTCGCCCGTAACATAAAACATTAAAATGCGAATACCTCGAAACTACGTATTGTTGAGTTCGCCCTTCGTACCCGGAGCGCCTCAATTAAACCTAAGCAAATATGGCCTCTATGGTGTTTGGTCGAAAGACAGGAGAAAACACAGAAAAAGGGGTGTTTTTAGACAAAGGACAGGAGAAACACCGAAAAAGTGGTGTTTTTAGACAAAAGACAGGAAAAACACCGAAAAATGGGTGTTTAATCAAAAGACAGGAGAAAACACCGAAAAAGTGGTGTTTTTAGACAAAAGACAGGAAAAACACCGAAAAATGGGTGTTTGGTCAAAAGACAGGAGAAAACCCCAGTCTTCATTTGCTACAATCACCCCGCAATCCAAAAAAAATCACCAAGGTGAGCAATTCAGGAAGAATAATTTTCACGATATTTGAATTAGGACAAGAAATAAATCCGATTATCATTTTTTTTTTCAAGGGGCGAGAAAGAATAAACGACCTGATAATTTCACTTTATTGGTCGGACCGTCATAAATAACAATTTCACGTTTTGGGCCGGCCTTCGAAGACTATAAATGTCACTGAGGAAATAGAGGGGAAGAAAAAAGCTTAAAATGATAGGTCCGCAATTAATATTTTCGATCTCAATGCTAGATAACCGTTCTTGAAATGGTGAAAAGGTATATTAATGAGAAAGTTTGGACGAGGAGACATTAATGTATACTCTCGTTCCAATTAGTGAGGCTTTCAATCGTGATAAATCTCTATCTCTGAAGTTCGGATACTATTTTACTGGGCTGATAAAGTTTGCGCTTTTAGATTTTATAATGAGAAAGTAGGATCAAATCCATCCATCTCTGACGCTCTGGCGACTGCCCGGTCTTGGCGCAGCCATCTCTTGAAGAAACATCTATCGAAAACTTCTATTAGTTATAGCTTTTCGGACAGAGAAAAGTAAGCCTGCTGCCCATCCTTCCCTCAATGGATCAGAGTTTGTGGGTTCGATTCCAAAGCTGGGCAATCCTGCAGCATACATGCTGCATTCCGAGTGACAGATAGTGTGAACTTCTCCAGAAGTAAATTTCTGGGATGTCAGGGCAAACTTCTCCAAAAATGGAACTTATAGTTAAAAAAGTATACCCTGTGATCATTAACACTGACAGTTCCAAACAAGCCCCGACATTGCCTTTTTTTTCTACCTCTGTCTTTTCTACGCCAAGTTGTAGGATCAAATCCCTCAATCTCTGACGCTTTGGGCTGCCCGGTTTTCGACTTATGGCGCAGTCATATCTTGAAGAACATCAATCGAGAGGTTCAATTAGTTATCGCTTTTCGGACTGAGAAAGTAAGCCTGCTGCCCTTCCTTCCCTCGAGGATCAGAGTTTGTGGGTTCGATTCCCCATGCTGGGCAACCTTGCAGCATAAATGCCTCATCCTGTGGCATTCCGAGTGACAGATATAGCATGAACATCAGACTCCAGAAGCTTTCTTTGATGTCAGGGCGAACTTCTCCAAAAATGGGACTTACAGTTAAAAAAATACCCTATGATCTTTAATACCTGACAGCTCCAAACACGCCCTAATCGACATTGCCTTTGTCCCCTCCGTCTTTTCTACACCCAGAAGTAGGATCAAATCCTCAATCTCTGACGCTTGGCGACTGCCCGCTCATCAACTCTTGAAGCAGCCATCTCTTGAAGAACTTCAATCGAGAGCTTCAATTAGTTATCGCTTTTCGGACTGAGAAAAGTAAGCCTGCTGCCCTTCCTTCCCTCGATGGATCAGAGTTTGTGGGTTCGATTCCCATGCTGTCAACCTTGCAGCATACATGCTGCATTCCGAGTAACAGATGAACTTCAGACTCAGAAGCAAATTCTTAGATGTCAGGGCGAAGTACAGTTAACAAAGTATTCCCTGTGATCTTTAACACCTGATAGTTCCCAACACTCCCCAATCGACATGCCTTTTGTACACCCAGTAGTAGGATCAAATCTCTCTGACGCTTTGGCGACTACCCGGTCTTCGACTTTTGGCGCAGCCATCCCTTGAAGAACATCAATCGAGAACTTCAATTCGTATCGCTTTTCGGACTGAGTAAAGTAAGCCTGCTGCCCTTCCTTGATTCCATCGATGGATCAGAGTTTGTGGGTTCGATTCCCATGCTGGGCAACCTTGCAGCATACATGCTGCAGTCCGAGTAAAGATACAGTATGAACTTCAGATTCCAGAAGCAATTTCTGAAAATTCAGGGCGAACTTCTCCAAAAATGGTACTAGTAAGCCTGCTGCATTCCATCCACGGATCAGAGTTTGTGGGTTCGATTTCCATGCTGGGAAACTTTGCAGCATACATGCTGCATTCCGAGTAACAGATGAACTTCAAACTCCAGAAGCAAATTTCTGAGATGTCAGGGGGAAATATTTAAAAAGTATACCCTGTGATCTTTAACAGCTGACAGTTCGAAACACGCCCCAATCGACATTGCCCTTTGTCCACCTCCGTCTTTTCTACACCCAGGGCGGATCACCCACGATTTTCAGGTTTGATTTAACCGCTTTAATTTGATACGTGTCTTGATACAGAGCTTTATCACCATCTATTTTAACCTTAAGTGTTTTTATCCACAATAAATCTTTGCCCACATCGTTTTCGATGTTTTTTTCTTTTCTCTGATCAATTGTTTTTTACATTAGGTCCTCCTCTACTATTTTTTATCTTTATGCCTGTGGAAATCAATTGGTATTTCGATTTTTTAACGACCTTTTAAAAACATTCCCCACGTAAATATCTCAAGTTGCATATTGTAGAATTGAGGCGCTCCGGGTACGAAGGGCGAACTCAACAAAACGTAGTTTCGAGATATTCACATTTTAAAGTTTTATGCTACGGGCGAACTCAACAGAAAAGTCATGCCCTGGAATGGGAAAAGGAGTGGGCTTTGTGGACTAGGATGTGGAGTTCGCCCTTCGTACCCGCTCGGATATCGCAGTTAGAGCTTTGCCGCATATCGGTTTTTACGTATTTAAAGGGGAAAAAGGGCAAAATCAATATAAAAATTATATGGGTGTATTCATCAAAAGGTCTAGAATCTGAAAATGAAAAAAAAAAAAAAAAATTGTCCGATGTCGAGTTCGCCCTTCGTACCCGGAGCGCCTCATTGAAAAATTTGGATTTCTGAAAATAAAGTAGAGCGCGAAATATTTTAAGGGAGCCCATCTCGATGATAGGCGTACAAAATTAAAGAGTTCCGAAGAACTATGCCTACGGAAGCCTGAAATACCGTTGAAAATATTATGTCTTATTTGAATTGTGGTATTGAGGATTAGCCCTAAAGCCCAATTTTTTATTCTAAATTATTTTCTTAACGGCTTGATCACAAAAGAGTTTGAAGGGCCGTTTCGACCTTTCAGGAAATCCGTTATTCTCTAATGTTTAGGGGAGACAATGCTTACTTTTTGGGACATAGGAAGAGGCTTCATTGGGGAGGAATTGAGGCGCTCCGGATACGAAGGGCGAACTCGATAATTTTAAAGTTTCGGTTTTTACGTATTTAAAGGGGAAAAAATGGCGAACTCAAACTTAAAATTATATTGGTGTATTCACCAAGAGGTCTAGAATCTGAAAATGAAAAAAAAAACTGACGTCGAGGTATCACAATAACTTTTTTAAGGAAGTTAAAAATTGTCCGATGTCGAGTTCGCCCTTCGTATCCGGAGCGCCTCAATTATTCTGGAAGAAGAGCCATTAAAATATAATTTTAATTGCGAATTTCAACTTCATAAATTAATTTTTGGGTCATCATTTAAGGAACTATGCAAATAAACAGATTTCAAAGAAATACCAAAAATAAACCTGATTGAATTATTTAACCCATTAAACTGCCATCTGATTATTTCAGTTTAAAAAGTGAGTTTGATGGACAATCTTGCTTTTTAAAAAAAACATTTTTTTATTTTTAAAAACTTTTTTTGTGCCGCAAGAAGCGATAAAAGATTGAAAAATTTGAAAACTTGAAGAAATCTAATAAGGTAACTGAATAATTTTAAGATTTTGGTTGACATGGAGAGGTGTGGGAATTTTTTTTTTTGTTTTAGATAGCAAGAAATGAAGCTTTCAACGATTCTTCAAATATCGTTAGTTTTGTTGCCCTCATCATTACATCGGAAGTAAAATCCCAAGAAAGTACGACGGCTGCCGGGTCTACAGGGGACGACAGGAACGGGTGGTTCGTCTGGATCGACCGGGAATGGTGGGCCACCACCCGCAGACCAAGACCCTAGGGAAGAGACGGCTCTCCCGGCGATGCCCCTGGTGGAGGTGGCGGTGGAGAAGGCGGTGGAGAAGCCCCCACTACTAAAAAGAAAGTTTTGGTAAGTTTTCACTATAATACCACCAAACTGATGTACGTTTAAGGATTGACGCTAAAAGCTGAATATTTACTTGTCGCCGTTGCCGCTGGGGTCAGCGCCACCAGATTATGAATCCGAAAACCAAAAACTATTTAAGACCCTTTGATATCTTTGGATAAAGTTCGACCAAAACTCATAAATTAAACGTATTCTTGCATTGTTTTTACTTTTTCAATTCAAGCTAAAATGGTAGTTGCGTAAGCGACTCATCCCTGAAGGTTAAAGTCATACCTGCAAACAAGCAATCATAATAAAGGGCGCTGAAAATTGAGCTTTTGAGATACTAAAGGATGATGTTGCTTGGTAGAGATACTGATCAAGGATGATGTTGCTTGGTAGATACTGCTCTAGGATGATGTGCTTGGTAGACTGCTAAGGATGGTGTTGCTTGGTAGATACTGCTCAAGGATGATTGCTTGGTAGATACTGCTCGGAACTACATTTTCCTCAGCTTAAGGCGGACAGAATACGGCTCGCGCCTTGTGCACTCGACACTTCACTGCCTTTGTATAGGGCTGTGGTCTTGAGTTTAGGGTATGAGAAAACCCTTAAACTGTTAACTGGAGGCTGCATAATGTACAGTAAGTTAAAGCCCCCAGTCGACGGAGAGCTTGATTCAGCAAGAAGGGCGCGCAATAGACTCAGTGAAATCGAGGGCCCCAGCTATGTTTATTCCGTCATGAGGTGAAGAAAATGTAGTTGTGAGTAATGTTTCAATTCAAGCTAAAAGGTAGTTGCGAAAGCGACCAATCCTGAAGTCATCCCAGCATCAAGCATTCATAATAAAGGGCGCTGAAAATTTAGCTTTTGAGCATACAACCATCTGCTATTTAGGGATGATCTTGCTTGGTGGATACTGCTCAGGAACTACATTTTCCTCAGCTTAATGCGGAGGAGCAGAGATGGTGCCTTGTGCACCTCGACTTTTTATTGCCTTTGTATTAGGGCTGTGGTTCTTGAGCTTAGGGATGAAAACCCAGCAAATAGTAGTTTGCTAGTTGTTAAAACTGGAGGCTGCATAAAGGACACTAGTTAAAAGCCTGGGGTCGACGGGGAGCTTGATTCAGCAAGAACGGCGCGCAATAGACCCAGTGAAATCGAGGGCCCCAGCTAGTTCTATTCCGTCATGAGGTGAAGAAAATGTAGTTGTGAGTTATGTTTCAATTCAAGCTAAAATGGTAGTTGAGAAAGCGACCAAATCCCTGAAGTCATCCCAGCATCAAGCATTCATAATAAAGGTCGCTGAAAATTTAGCTTTTGAGCATACTAAAACCTGCTATTTAGGGATGATCTTGCTTGGTGGATACTGCTCAGGAACTACATTTTCCTCAGCTTAATGCGGAGCAGAAGGCTGGTGCCTTGTGCACCTCGACTCTTTATTGCCTTTGTATTAGGGCGTGGTTCTTTAGCTTAGGGGATGAAAAACCCAGCAAATGTGTAGTTTGCTAGTTGTTAAAACTGGAGGCTGCATAAAGGGCACTAAGTAAAGCCTGTGGGTCGACGGGGAGCTTGATTCAGCAAGACGGCGCGCAATAGACCCAGTAAAATCGGGGCCCCAGCTATGTTTTATTCGGTCATGAGGTGAGAAAAAGTAGTTATGAGTTATGTATCTCAAGCTAAAATGGTAGTGCGTAAGCGACCTCATCCCTGAAGTCATACCCAGCATCAAGCTTCATAAAGGCGCTGAAATTTAGCTTTTGAGCATACTAAACCATCTGCTCTTTAGGGATGATCTTGCTTGGTGGATACTGCTCAGGAACTACATTTTCCTCAGCTTAATGCGGAGCTTGTGCACCTCGACTTTTTATGCCTTTGTATTAGGGCTGTGGTTCTTGAGCTTAGGGGATGAAAAACCCAGCAAATTGTAGTTTGCTAGTTGTTAAAACTGGAGGCTGCATAAAGGGCACTAAGTAAAGCCTGTGGGTCGACGGGGAGCTTGATTCAGCAACAAGGGCGCGCAATAGCCCCAGTAAAATCGAGGGCCCTAGCTATATTCTATTTCGTCATGAGGTGAAGAAAATGTAGGTATGAGTTATGTTTCAAATCAAGCTAAAATGGTAGTTGCGTAAGCGACTCATCCCTGAAGTCATACCCAGCATCAAGCATTCATAATAAAGGGCGCTAAAAATTTAGCTTTGAGCATACTAAAACTGCTATTTAGGGATGATCTTGCTTGGTGGATACTGCCAGGAACTACATTTTCCTCAGCTTATGGCGATGCCTTGTGCACCTCGACTCTTTATTGCCTTTGTATTAGGGCTGTGGTTCTTGAGCTTAGGGATGAAAAACCCATTAAACTTGTGGGAACCACAAATATGTTCTAAATGTATCAGCATCAGAGAATAAAATACATCCCACACACAACAACTTCTTTCTTCATTTCTTTCTTTCTAAATTTAGTGGTGATGATCCATCCCACAATCGGGGACCCACGACGAACACCCGAACAC
>JACGAQ010000569.1:0-115407 GCA_014119065.1 Orius insidiosus | reverse complement strand
AACATTGCCATTGGCGGATGTCTGTAATGCTTTATTGTGTATAGTTGAAAGTAAAAGTAATAAATCAGTGATCTTTGTTCAATTGCCTGTGGTGCTAGACGGCCGTTCGTCGCCCGAAATTTTCATCCGATTTTCATAGAATCTTTCTTTCGTAGTGATCAAAAAATAAAATAAATAAACATGAGAAAAAAATTAATTCTAGGAGAAATTTGGGCTCATTCCCCTTATTTGAGGAAGTTCTCATCTCCGTGTTGTAATGTATGCATATTGTACTCTTAAATAATAACATATATTCCAAATATTCCTCTACAATAGTTATGTTTACTCTACAAAACGCACGGTATGTTTTATCACAAACACACTCCAACAAAACACACCCCCATAAACCATTTTATTTTATTCCCTCCTCCTTTCAGAAAATTCCTATTCTGTAAAAATTTTGAATCGTTTCTCTGAGCTTCATTCTTAGTATTTTTATGTTAAAAAAATGTTCCACCTTCTTTAATTTTCAGCCATTTGTACGATTTACGTCGCCATATTTAATTATATTTTTAACCTCTCAGGTGCGTATCTACTACGGGAAATCACTTTTCTTTTAGCTCTGTTTTAAAGGTCTGAAAAAAATAAATTTTATTTCATGACGTCAATTTTTGCTTTTAAGGCTTCTTTAAAAATCTGAGTTGAAAAAAAAAAGAAATCCGTTTTCATCTTCGTTGTCCTTGTGTTTGGCGGGCCGAAAGATTTTGACCGAGGCCAAAAACCTAATCTATCGTACTTCTCAGATGGGGTATTTCGTAAAGCCGAAAAAAAATTATGCAAGTTCCAATAACAGTGGGGAAGATTTTTGTTATTATTTCACCCTAAAATCTAAGCATTTTGTATCATCGTTTTTTGATTTATGCTCTTTATGAACTTTTCGTCCATGACGTCGGCTCCGTATACGAACTTGACCCATTCGGTCGGTTCATTGTTACTTCTATGATTATATTATTTTACCTCTTTATTTTGAGTTGGTCACGATTTTTCAACCTCTTGTACCTTTTATTAACCTTGGCTCTATTATTATCATTAAATGTAAACCAATCTTGAAACAATAAATCAGGGACGCAATTTTGGGATAAATAAATCCTTTTGAAGTTTCATAGTGGTCTTTAATAATGAAATTTTACTGTTTCAATTTTATTAAATTTACATCATTTTATGAATGGTCAATGTCAATGTGTTTCTTCGCCTTTCTAGTCGCGGCGTAATCAGCGTACAGGGAGAGGGGATAATCTGAAAGCTGCACTCACGAAATTTAAAAAATTGAGTCTGAAAGCCTAGATTTAAGGGTTCTATGAGGACGTAGAAAAGTTCTTTAAAAATGTAAATCTACTTATTTAAAAAAAACCCATAACCTAATAGGGTGAGAATGACCTGATTTTAGTCTGACGTCTTGGTCAAGATATCGGAAAAAATCGTTTTATCCATCCTTGGATCTTAAAAATTCTAATAACTAGTATTGAACCAAGGATGAGGGAAAGAAGAAGAAAAAATCGTGAGTATTTTAATTGTTCGTCCTATGTTCCCTAAAAGTACCAAGGTGGAGTTTTCGGTCGAATTGTTCATAACTTTTCGCCTAAGTATCGGTTGCGAACTTGGAAGGTTGCGTCATTTTTGTGAGAGGATCGCGGTTGCATGCGGGGTCAAAATGTGGACTGACCTAAAGACACACCTACTTTTGATCTTTTAAGGTTCCTATCCTCATTTGTAATTGATTTTCAATTTAAAATTTTTTTCTCACTTTTTAGCTTGCATGAGCAGAGTAGCGCAGTTTGTACAGCAAGTGGATTTTTGGGCCACTTATTCCAAATTTTAAGTTTTTCCTGTGTGGCGTGTAGCGTACATGGAAAGACTTTAAAAAATTTCAAACATTTTTATTTACAGGGTGGAGATTGGAAGTGTTTTGGATTTCTATTCGAGCAAAAAAGTACATTCGAAATATGAGATCTTTGCGAAAATCCTTTCATTTTCTGAGCTGTAAGTTTGTTATGATCAAAAATTGGTCTTCCTGGCCCCACGGGGTTCTCTAGACTCCAGGGGGTCAAAAAACCCCATAGTCATTTCATGCAGTATTTTACATAGGAAAACACCGCTCAACATAAAGCATTTCACGCTGAAGCACTTGAATGAAAACAATCTGTAGTTCACGCCATAATGCGTTTCGGCATAATGCAATTGAACATAAAGCTCTCAAAAGTTCAAAAATTTTGAGCATAATGCATTTCTACATAAAGCGTTTTGCCATAAACGACTTTTTCAATAAATGCAAGTCGACATAAAAACGCCTTCTCACCATAAAAGCCTCTCTTTAAACTTATTGTTGTGCCATAAAACTTTTTCTGTCGTTTGGGCTAATACATCTCACCTACAAGGGGATAGCTAAAGAGCAAGCATATTTTCGCCGTTTAAACGCGATTATGGCGAAACGACAAAAACCTTAAAACTTGACAGTTCACCATAAAGCAATTCAACATAATGTATCCACGATACAATAGGAAAAGCAAAAGAGCAGGCAGCCAATGGGATCAGCTCGTTTTATGACACAAGGGGATTAATTTTTTTTTCCTATCGCGGGGATGTGCGAATTGCATTATGGTGAACTGTCAAGTTTTAAGGTTTTTGTCGTTTCGCCATAATCGCGTTTTAAACGGCGAAAATAGGCTTGCTCTTTAGCTGTCCCTAGTTTATGGTGAGATGCATTAATGTATTATGCACAAACGACAAAAACAGTTTTATGGCGAAACGACAAGTTCTTTAAAATGAAAGTTTCCTTTATGTTCAACTGCGTTATGTTGAAACGATAAATTTTATGTCGAAACGACAAGTGTTAAATCTCTTTTGGTGAGATGTATTACGTTCAAATTCATTATGGTGAACGTTTTCGTCTATTTTTTAATGTTGAGTTGCAGATTTTTTAATGGTAAAGGTAACTCACGATTTCTGCTATTTTAAGGTCAAATGCATTATGGCGAATCGCATTATGTCGACACGTATACACTTTTTTACATGCATTGATTCCAATTGGAAAGATATAAAAGAAAATAATTTTTCCTTTATGTTGATTTAAGATGAAAGTATTTTAAACTGAAGAATCTGACAATGGAAAATTCTTTAAATTTTATTATCTTAAATGAGACGTACTTCTTTGGTAGGATCATTGGTTTCCCACCAGTCACAAAACCCGACAATGAGGGTAAAACAATAACTTCTTTTGAAAATTGAATCACGAATAACAAAATTAGAAGAAAAAATACCTAAAAATCGAATTTAATTTTGTAGGAAATTTTGTCAACTTTGTTTCATCAAGTGTTCGTTCTTCTTCAAAAAAACGATGACTTTTGATATCAGAAGTCACCTCAAAAATTTTTGACATTCAAAAAGCCAGTCTAAAAAATCCATTAGGTTTCTCAATGGTAAAAAACAATTATTTAAAAAAAATTAGGAATAACCTCCAGTTAGTTTCAGGTGGCTAAGGGTCGTGAACGTTCATTTTTCAAAGTGTTGACCTTTTGAGAGTATAGGATCCTAATTAAGTCCTGCCTACACCGTGTTATGTCATAAAACGAAAGCCAACCCCACGAATTCCCACGGCGAATCAATTAAATATACAATTGAAAAATTTTGAATTTCAAATTTAAATGCCTCTTTTTGCGCAAATCCTAAATTTAAATTTTAAAAAATGGACTGAATCTATTTTTACCACTTTGTAGGCCAAGAAAATTACAATGAAGCGAAAAAATGATGAAAAGTTGAATCTTGGCACATCAGGCACCTCGAATTTGGAGGGTATTCAAGGTTAGTTTCCTCCAATTTCTTAAAAACAGTAGCTTGGAACAAAATGTTTTATTTCTAAAATAACTTTATCTCGGCCTACAAAAACGAACTACCTTTACCCCCTTATCCTTTCAGGTCCTTTGTTCTGTCAAATAATGATAATTTCGTCTTTTTGAATTTTGAAGCCTCTTTTTCTGAGGAAGAATCCCACCTCTGATATCGACTGATTGCTGTGTAATCAAACTTTTTGGAGTTTGCTCATCTAATTTTATCGACTTACGTAAGGTATTAATGTTTAAAACTTATAATTGATCAAAATTTTCGATTGACTCGCTTGCGAAACTATTCGTGCTTAAAACTGATAAAAATCTTTTTAAAAAAATTATCACAGGGAGAAATTAAAAAAATTTGCTGTATCCCCCGGGGACATGGAATGATCTCAGCGTTAATATTGCTAAAGACTAAAGGGGGGAAAGAAGCCTTGCGCAATTTTCTTTTGCCCCTTCATCCCACAAAGACAACACTCCGGCAAGACTCGAAAGCATTGAGAGCTCCCTACAAAGGACATGTCTTCCATATCTTCTAATAAATGGAGGCTTTTATTTTCAGAACGAAAGATAAATTGTGCTTTATCTAGGTTAGAGTCGAAACAAAAAAACCATCGGAGACGCCCAATGAGATCATTTCACTGCCAGTTTTTTGTGACGAAACTCCAATTAGGGCTCATTTTATCGGAGTTGCTGCACTGCAAAATGTGATGTCATTGATGTGAAAATTGAGAGAACATTATTTAAAAATAAAAACAAACAAAATTTTTAAGTAGACACCAATTTAGAAATCTCATCAAAAGTTTTCTAGCACGATACATGAAATATTCGAACGAACACTACTCCAACTTACCCAAACTTCTATCATAGTCCTAACCCTTCTCAATATCGTGACACTACCCCTCACACCTACAGACCCAAAATCGCCCTACAAAATTTTCACGCAGCCATCAACAAAAGACAAAGTTTCAAACAATGTTTTATTCTGTGATCCTGAATTTCGCAATAAACTCAAGTTGCGTAATTTTTAAGCATCTATCGGCTACGAAAGACTCGACGATATAACATTGACCCCTACAACCTCAGTGTAATTGGCCGCTTACTTCTTCACACAATGAGAAATAAAATAAAATATTCCGTCAACATGCATAAAACATTGAACTGCCAATTAAATATATTTTCTGTTAATTCTTTATTTTTCGTCATAGATTTTTAAAAGATAAATTTCCTAATATTTCAAATTAGATTTCGGCCATGTTGTAACCTTTCGGGTCGATTTCGCTAATCGACCTTAACAAACTAATTCGGGGTGGTAAAAAATAAGAGGCTGATTGATTTTGATACATATAAATAAGGTGACCTCAAGTTTTTCTACGGCCGGCTATTATGACAGGTGAAACGCCCGGTGTTTTAACCTTGAGAAAGTTCACCAAATTTCTTAGAAAATCTTTTATTTAAGTCAGGGGAGAGAGAGTTGCTTGCTTATTTGAGTGTTGCACGAGTGGCTGTGGCTCTAATTGCCAAAAGCTCTTTTTCTTGAAATCCTTCCTTGACGTTATTTTGTATTTATGAATCTCCCATGAAGTTTTCCTTCAAATAAAAGGAATTCTTCCTATTTTGCACCGATTTTTGAGGTACCCTAAGGAGTCCTAGAACTGAAGCTCTTATTAGCTACAACCTTAATTTTCATATAAAACCTTTTCTTGGTTAAAGATCCAAAAAGGGATGTTCATGGTATCATAAAGAAGAGTTCCCAAAAAACAGGTACGAAAACTTGAAATGCTGTGTGCACATTGACAGATTGACCCAGGGGGTTCTTTTTATCGTTTCAGGAAACCTAGTTAGGCCACCTTTCAACTTTTTGCTCTGGGGAAGAGGATGAGAAAAGCCGAAGCGCGGCGAGACAAAACTCCCCCACTTCTCTTTCCCCTGAGGGAACCTTTCGTAAGAATCGTCCTTGGTCCATTTTGACTACAAGAGGTGTCAGTCTCCACCTTTTTCCTTAAAAGATGTCGATTTAATTATGACATATTAGGTATAAAATAAATTATTATAAACATTTTCCAAGCAAAAGCCGACCGAAAGCGCAAAAAGTACGAACACTAGGTAACAAGTGTATGTTTACTTGACGTCACGATTTGCGTTTTTGGGGAAGCTGGATCTCAGCACACTGAATACCGATAGACTTCAAATTTTATACAGGTCTTCTCTGATTCAATATGAGTAAATTGTGAAAATTTCAAGTCGATCGGTAAACGGGGTGCTGAGATATACAACTCTGAAAACCCGGTTTTTCGCCTTTGGCGTGTTCTTCTTCTTCTTCCCGTTCAGCTAGCCAGGGCTACAGCCTCTCCTAGGGCAGCGATTGACTTGAAATTTTGCACAGAGCTTCCTTTCAATTTGAGCCTGTGCCTTTAACCAATTATCTCAACCCAACAAAAAAGTTAGGAACAAAAAACTGAAATTTTAGAGTGATTTTTCCCACTTTGACGAGACCACAGCATGAGTGACTGCACCAATCGACTTGAAATTTGGCATAGAGCTTCCTTTTAACCCCCCCCCCCCCCCTCCAAAAAAGGTAGGAACAATACTGAAATTTTAGGGTACGTTTTGCCGCACTAAAGGTCCTTAGGCTGGAGGACTAAACTTGAAATTTTGCACACTATTTATAATGTGTATAAATATATTATGATCTTTAAAAGTCTTTTCAATAGTTAATTTAAACTGCAAAAAGATGTGATATCGCTATCAAAAACCCCGCCTCGCAAAAACCCTTCTACAGCAGCCAGAAACAGTACTGATATCAACTTCCACGCCCTCCGATGTACACTGTAAAGAAAGAGGAGTTGAAGCGCCCGTGCTCCCGTTTTCAAAGCTCCCCTTGGCGGCCGCGTTCCTAGATTCTTAAGGGAAGCTACGTTGAGGATTTGATATTCGTAATCCAATGTACGATGTTTATAATGTGAATCCTCAAGAAATAACTATGTTTTCCTAATTTCCGAAGCTTCCCACTCCCTCTAACTGAACTTTTTAAAACGTAAAATTATAGAAGAACAGAAAACATTTTATATAAAACTGAAATAGTTTGTATTGAAAATTGGCGCCAATTTAAAGAACGACTCATTGCAAAATTTATAAACCTATTACTTTTGGAGCATCCTTACGCTAATTTTAAGATTAAAACGTATGGTATAACTTAAGAAAAGGTAATTGTGTCTTTTTATGATTTATAAAAAAAATTAATAATTTGTTAAAATTAATATTGTGGCCGTATAATAAAAGGTGATATATTTTTTAGTGCTGATTATAGGTGATATTATGTAACAGTTCAGGTAGCTGCTCTTTTCGTTCCAGCTGGACTACGTCGTTCCCTTCTTTATTTGATAAGAATGGCGGTGTCTCTCGTGTAGTGGAACGTTTTTATCAATAAACTCAGGGCAGAGGGGCGACCGTCCCCGATTTCAAAAGTATTTTATCGGGTAAAAATGGAAAATCCTTTCGAGGAAAACTCCGCCCCGGAGCCGGAGTGGAAAGCCAAAGTTTAAATTCGCCCAAAGAAAACGACGGAAAACAACCGATGAGGATACCCTTCACACTTTCCAGCCCGAGAAACGGAGCCAGCCAAAGGCCCTCAAGACGTAATTATACCAAAATAATCTAACCTCAATTAAACAAAAATAGCAATAATTAAAAACCAAAATAAAAACATTTAAAAACCCCATTGAAAACCCTTTAATCACCCTCAACTTCGGTCTTAACCTCTTCAACTTTCTAACGCCAAATGTCAATATTCCCATTTCAGAATTTTTTAATACAACACCCTTTTATCATTGCATTAATTTTATAAATAATAACTATTTTTTCATTTAACGTTTTATTTATTTATTGTTTATTAGTTCTCTTGTTCGTTTTATTGTTTAATTTTCTTGTTTTTCTCTCATATTGTAAATGTTGCAACATATTTTATTTGCTGTCCCATTTCCTTATTTTATTTTGGAATACAATGTCGATTTTTATTTTGTCTATCTCTATTTAGGCGACCTATATTTAGTATTGACGTACATTATCAAAAATTAGTAAATCAATATTTTATTGTGTTATGAGTTTTTCTGAATAAATTAAAACAAAGTGTAGTATATGAAACCCTGTTTGAAAACTGTTTTTGTGGGTATGACGATATCATTCTTTTGTGAAAAAAGGTCCAAAAAGTGTCTTTGGGTTGGTACATGGCCTAACTCAGTGATGCATGATGCATTGATGAACTTAAGAACATAGCCTGTGAAGGTTGGAAAGAGGGGTTGCTGCTAATAAGGATGGGAAGCTTGTTTTTCTCTTGCTTTTAATAAATAGTTATGGCAAGCCTTCAAATGCTGCTGTAGCATTTTCTGAAGAACTTAAGTGCTTAAGAACAAGGCTACCAGTGGGTTTTTGAAAGTAGGTTAGCTTTTAATGAGAAGGATGGGAAGCTTATTTTTCTCTTGCTTTAATAAATAGTTCAGGCAAACCTTCAAACGCTGATGTAGCCTTTTTCTGAAGTGCATAATGCTTAAGAACAATGCTACCAGTGGTGGTTTGAAAGTGGGGTAGCTTTCAATAGAAGGATGGGAAGTGTGTTTTTCTTCAGATTTAGTGTAAACTTGCCAGAAACATTGCTTTTGCTGTTTTCTGAATGATTTGATGTTCTTAAGTTCATTGCATTTATACTATAACTTCTTGTGGAGGTTCGGAAGTGGGTTTGCTTTCAGTAGGAGGGATGGGAAGCTTGTTATTTATTCTTTCAATATTCATTATAATTTTTGTTTTGTTTTTAGTTGGCGATATGGGGACACCTACAAGAAGTAGAAGACATTTTGACCTACCTGGAGCGAATCTCACTCAGCCGAAAACTCCAGACAACAACGATATTGAGCGAAAGCTTAAAGAAATCATGAAACTTTCTGGAACGTTGCGAATCAATGGAGTCGTACGTATTTTTAATTTTTTTTTGTTCCGTTAATTTTTTTTTAGAGTTACAAAAGTACGATGAACGACTTGAAAGAACTGGGCGAATTAGGATTTGGGACGTCAGGACATGTTTTTAAAATGCTTCATGTCCCTAGTCAGGAAGTGATTGCTGTAAAACAAATGCGTCGTTCTGGAAATACGGAAGAAAACAAAAGAATCGCTATGGATTTAGAAGTAGTTTTAAAATCGCACGACTGTCCATACATCGTGCAGTGTCTAGGATGTTTTATAACAGACGCCGAAGTTTGGATATGCATGGAATTAATGTCGACATGTTTTGACAAACTTTTAAAACGACTAGCAACACCTATCCCTGAGCGAATTGTTGGAAAAGTGGCTTTAGCTACCGTCCGAGCATTGCATTACCTCAAAGAAAACCATGGCGTAATCCATCGTGATGTCAAACCTAGCAATATTCTTCTTGACAACCGAGGGAACGTCAAACTGTGCGATTTCGGAATTTCGGGACATCTCGTCAACTCAAAAGCCAACACAAAAAATGCAGGATGTACCGCATATTTAGCTGTATGTATTATATTATTAGTTGACTTCTTTACATTATTGTTTTAGCCGGAAAGAATAAATCCGCCGGATCCTCAGAGTCCGACGTATGACATCCGTGCTGACGTTTGGTCCTTAGGCATTACTTTAGTAGAACTAGCGACTGGACAATTCCCATATCCAGGATGCGAATCTGATTTTGAAGTCCTCTCTCGAGTCCTCCAAGACGCTCCTCCTAGTTTACCCGAAGACAAAGACTTTTCACCTCAATTTAGAGACTTCGTTAAATCCTGGTTTGTTTTTTATCTTTTGTTTTTATTTAAATAATAATTTTTTAAAAATATTTTAGCCTGTCAAAAGACTATCGTGTTAGACCTAAGTTTAGGAAACTTTTAGAACATGCGTTTTTGAGACAATACATGGAAGAAAATGTGGATGTTTCTTCATGGTATGCTAGGTGCACTCCTGTTTCTCCTTCTCCTATTAGGTATTTGTTTATTTTTTAAATTTTCAATTGTTCTAATTATTTTAAAGGACTGGATCGCAAGGGCATCAAAGGTCTTTGTCAGATGCTAGTTCAAACCCTCCGCATACTGGATTTGCAAATTACAGATTAAACTCGCCATTGTTAGGGCGTAGGCAGAATATGAACGGTTATGTTGATAATGGTGGAAGTTATGATGCTGCTGGAAGTACTTCGCCGCTAATACTTCAACGGTTTTATCATCAACAAGCGCATCGTCACAGGTACAAATTTTAAAATAAATTCAGTTTCAAAATTTTTGTTCAATTTTAGGTCGACTTCAGTCTCTCCGTGTCGCCAGTTAAGTTACAATGGCATAAAACATGAAGAGCCACCTCCATCTACAGGTGGTACAAGAAGGAAATTTTCGTCATATTTAAGACTCAGGCTTGGCAGTTGTGGAGGAGGATCGCCAAGTTCGAGTAATGATACAGGCCCTGAACCTCCTCCAAGAATCAACAGAACTGCTTCACCGTTATTAACAAGACGAAACCATCTTGAAAACGATTTAACATCATCGCCAATTTTAACACGAAGGTAAGCCGTCTCTTTCATCGAATTCAAATTCACTATCCGCTTGTAGACACGTTTCGCCTTCGCCGCCGCAACCGCCGCCGCGCCGCCTGCTTGAAAGCGTCTCTGTTCCGGGTTCGCCGCACCACGCTCGCCTCGCTGTTTTTACACCGCAGACAGTACGTCGTATGACCACTCAAGGTGCACCTCCCGCCCAAAACTAATTTCCCACGTTTTAACTTCGTTTTTATACATTCCGCAGCTTTCGCTGTCAATATCGTAGAACACATAAAATCGCCTTATCACTAAAAATCCCTAGCAATTATAAAGACATATAAAAGACGTTTTCCCCCCTTAAAAAAAAAAAGACGATATTCCGTCATTTTTTGCTCAATCGACCAAAATGTAGTCAATTTTTTAAAAATTTTCTTTTAAAACCTTTTTTTCGCTTTTAAAATCCGGGATTTTTTTTTAAATAACCTCGTGTGATATCGCTTTTGTAATTCTGCGGGTGCTTGTTATAAATCGCTCAGCTTTTGGCTATAAAAATAATTATAAAAAAAAGTATTAAAGTAGTGCCAAAGGTTTTTTCGAGGTGAAATTTTTTTGATTAAAAAAATGTATTAAAATTAACCTTAATATTATTTCTAGTCTTGATTTAATCACCAAAATTTAATTGTTTTTAAAATTTTATTTCGCACTAATACCCCCTTTAGTTATTATCTCTCTATTTTTCTGGGTCTGATATTTTAAATAAAAAGGTGGAGGAATATTTTAAGTTGGCTATTTTACTTAAGGTTATTTTAGTGCCATTGTTTTTTATTTTATCCCTGTAAAATACTCGTGTTAGGCCTAAGTTTTAAATTTAAAAAACCTTAAAGAGTGAATATTTTGTGCTTCTATCCTTCCCTTCACTCATATAGTTATAAGTTCCTATTTATACCCTTTAAACGTTAGGATCTCTTAAAAAATCAGGCCCAGAGAAACCAAAATTCGACTGAGAGTTAACGTCTCCATTTTATTTGTAAACGCTTGTACATATTTTCTATGTTCCAACCCAAGTTGATTCTTTAGTCAGACTGCCTAGGAATCAAAATAGGCTGAAACATAATACTGGGTCTTTTAGTCAATATTTGGTCTTTTAGTTCACATAGAAAAGAAAAAAACTTGGCATTAGATTTGTTTTTAGGTTTTCAAAAATTATTCCATTTTAGCTTTTGTCCACAAAATCTAAAAGACCACAAATTTGAGGTACCCTGTACAATTTTTTTAAAAGTCATTAAAGAAATTTTTATCCTTTTTGGTGACGATTTTTCGCTATGCTGTTACGATATTTGTATAAAATTATTGATTTTATTTACAAATTTGAGATTATATAGACATTTTGTAAATCTGTTGTATATATTACATAAAAAATGGATTTAAAAAAAATTATTTTAAAGCACTGGAGTTTTCTATTTGTCGATTTTTTTGGACTTTGTTGTCGGTTTGTGCTTCCGAATGGACAAAAAGAAGAACAGTGCGATCTAGTCATTTTTGAAGTAAAAAAACTTTTTTTTTTTAATAGATTATGTTAATTAAAGTCGAGCGATGAACTTAAGAAAATATATTGATTATACAATTTTTGGTTTTTTTTTATATACATATTATTTCCTTGCATCCTTATTCAAGTGGTTGTGGAGAAAAAAAAGTCCTTAATTATTTATTTTATTATTAGTTAAGTATAAATTATAAAATTTTTAACATGAAAGACTAGTTAAGTTTTCATTTTTTTGGGCGATTTGTTGTATTTACTGCCCAAGTTTTTTCAATGCTTTTACGTCCACATCACCATAGTAGTCCTCACTGAAAATTATACAAATTATTAAATAAGTCACTTGGAATAAGTTACCAAGTAGTATAGAACGTTAGAAAGAATAAGGCGTTTGGAGCTAAAAATGAAGAAAGGCTTCTTTTTAAGTTCTCTATGTAAGCTTTGATTTTTTAGTGGTTGCTTGGCGGCCTCCGTGGGTCAGTGATCAGGCTCTCTTACTCAAACCGCAAAGGATCCCCCGAAATGAGGAAAGTACACAGGACCCTAGCGCTCTTAGTGGTGTTCAGGGCAAAATGAACGGGGCAACGGAAATAACCTTACGCGTCCATCATGGTTTTTGGCCAAGAAACTCCCTTTTATGCTAATTTCCTATATAGGTACTGATGAATTTTTTTAAATTGATTTGGATCTTATCCTGGCTGACGAAGCCCTTTGCCCATATTCTGCACATAGAAGTCAAAACAAGCAATAGCTTTTTAAAAACCATCGTAATCATGGGTTATTAACACCAAGAAAAGTCTTAAAATTGCTAAAATTTCTTTGAAAATGTCATTATTTAAATGCATTTCATAATAATTTCAGAAACAAATTGATGTAAATATGTCATTATTTGTAAGCAAATGTGCGGAGGCACCTCCGAATAAATTTTGAACGAACTTTCAACCTCACATGCAATACACTTGGGGGCTTAGTAAACCGTAACGTCATAAATAAATTCCTTAACAATATTTTTTCTCTCTTTTACATAATAATTATGTATATTTAACACTTAAATTTATGCGGAGGGCGTTGCGGGGTTAAAAAAAAGGCGTTTGAACTCGTTGCCTACGTTCCTAGTTCTCTCTTGTATTATGTAAATTAAAAAAGGGACAATTTCCAAAGTTATATCACATTCTGAGTTAGGCTTATGCTGAGATTTCATCAGTTTTATTATGTAAACAATTAATAAACATTAAGGAATTTTCTAAAATATATAGGAAGTGATTATTTGTAAAAAAAAATATTTTGCATAATCGACCTTGGTTTGTAATTAGGGGAATAGTTTTAAAAACAAAATTTTTGACTATTCTGTAATTTCAAATATGTATCACATTGAGCAAAGTTTCATTTTCAAGGTTATATTACAAGGAGAACATTTGTTTTACATTGATTGTAAACTTCTCCTTAAAAGTTTTGACTGCCCTTATTTTTTCATTTTTTTATAATATAAACATCCTTGAATGATTTTTTATGGCTTGTCTTTAAAAAAAAGAAAGAAACCGGGTCAGAAAGTGAAAAGAAGTTTGACTTGTTAAGGACGACATGTTGATTCAAAATCATCCCCATTTTAAAAGATGATGTCATCACCAATGATTGGTTAGTCTCAAACGTGCTCACATGCTTGGGAGAAGAAAGAGACGGTTTAGAAACAACTATTTTAATTATCAAAATAATAATTATAAGATACAATTTAAACAATGTACAGTTTTGTTGGCGTGAAAAGGGAGATCAGGGAGTGGGGGACAGGGAGGGGGATAAATTAAATTATTGAAAAAAATTTTTTAATTATATTGAGTCAGTCTTGTAGGATCTGTTATTCACTGGTCCTGGTTCTGGGGCCTGGAAGAAGCCTGTGGTCTGGGTTTGGACTGGGCTGGCTTTTGACTGGAAGGCTGTGGCCTAGAGGAGCCACCGTTTCCGAGGGCGAGTTCGCTTTTTTTGATACTTTGAGGTCCAAATCTCCATAGTAGTCTTCGCTGTGGATGTTAGAAATGATTTTTTAGCATGCGGAGGTGAAAATGGTAAAACACCGGGGGAAAAAGTGAAACTTACCATCCAGGGACGTCTTCGGGATCTTCGCAAGATCCGGTTCCTTCACCGTCTCCGATCTTGAAGACGGTTCCGATGGGGCAGCCGTATTCTCTCGGCGTCCGATCTAAGCAGATGTAATATTTACGGCAGTCGTCGGGGTGGGCGTGTCTGGAGAAAGTTCCAGCAGCTGGGACTTCAGAAGGATGAGGGCACGAGAATCCGTTTGCTACTTCTAAAAAAGACGTTTATTTCGTGACATGAATTCAATGAAGACAAACCATCAATTTTGCAGTCGCTGACTTGATCGGCCCACATGCAGACTCGTGCGTCTTTGTCGTAAGCGAGACCAGGGGAACATTGATATCTAGATGCTTCTCCGTTCCAGCAGTTCCAGAAAGTATCGCATTTAGTATCATCGGGGAAGATACCGTACAATCTTGGGCAATGAGGAGTCTCAATTGGCGGCTCTGCAACATTAAAAACCCGCATTACCTACATGTTTTGATGGTTTAGCATCCTAGGACGTCGTAAATTTTTTTGTTTTTTAAAGGTCAAGGTCAACCCAATGCATAAAAAAAGTAAGAAATTCTTATTATTCATAGGGGTTCCATAAAGCACGGAACTTTTGGAAATTTTAGTCCTTTTAAAAAAACTTTCACTTATGGTTTGTCTTTTACATAATGGCCAGGGGGGCGAGACCATACTTGAAGGTTGAATGGGCGACGTTGAGTAAGAACTGACGTAATCGATATCAAGGAGCCACACCTTTAGGTGACCCGTTATTTCCGTATTCTTCACCCCGAAAATCTCACCTAATTGCGATCTGTCTCCGCAGTCGACGTTGTGAAGGTAATCGCAGTTTTCTTTCAGGTACTTAGGATCTGTGTCGTCGAAAGCGAGACCGTTCCCGCACGTCTTCAACTCCGATTGACCGTTATCGCATTTCCAATATTTGTCGCATGAAATGTGGTGAGGGTAGAAACCATAGTCGTCGGGACATTTGAAATCATCTTTTTGGGCCAAGCCTGGAAAAAAAAGAAAAAATTATAGTCAACAATTTTTCAAGCACACGTTTTAAAAATGAAGTTTTGTGCAAGACATGTCTCATCACGTTTGAAAAATGGCGCCCCAAAGAGCGTCAACGACCTCCTGTTTTTAAGACTCCCTAATTCCGCGCGACTGATTTCTCTCTTCTGGTGCCCCACAAAATCAATCATCCGAGGAAAAGAAATAAAAAAAAGGGTCCCATTTTCACCACCATCACTTCCCCTTTTTCACTTCACTGTCTCTCACTCGGGAACACGATAAAAAAAATTTGAGGTCCCGAAAGTGATTTTCATCGAGAGTCACTTGTGGTAAAAGCACTTTTATCTCTTCAGTTAATCACAGTCACGTTTATGTCATGGTTTGGCTGGAAGCAGTGAAGGGAAAAAAAAGGGAGTTGAATGATCGATGATGCTTTAAGGGGTGATGTAATAAAGAAGTGCACTTTGGCTTTCACTCACCGGACGATGCGAGGCCGACTAGAACAATTACGGTCGCTATATTTATCATATCTCTACACTTTCACTTCTCGGTTCGTATTAGAGCTGGGCGACAAGCTCGCTTCTCATTTATATATCGACCCCTACCAAAGGCGACACGGGTTAAGAGGGGTACCTTTTTCTGGGCGTACAAAGAGGGGAACCTCGCCTTCCAAACTCCGTTCCTTCCTATTTCCTCTCTTCTTTCTCCTCCTTTTTCCTTTTTCCTACTTTCCTTCTATTCCCGCCTTTTCATTTTGTTTACTTATTTATAGAGTCGGTTCCTATGACCTTGCTTTCAACGATATCGATCGGAAAAAAAGTTTTCACGACATAAACATGTCATTAACGTTGCCAAATAACAACTTTTTCCACTCATAAAACCCATCCCTAGACAACCAAAACTCTGTACACAATGGCCTTTCTCTCTAAGAGGTTATTGGTGTACTCCGGACATAAACTTCTTCGAAATAGGCCTTCTAGATCTTTAGCGATCGTCTTTGGTGCCGCCGTTGCCCATCGCCATTTTTTTCCGGAACACCTCTCGTCGTCACACCGTCATTTTACCCCAAATACTCCAGTTATTAAATGATTTTAGAATACCCTCGATGGATGGTTTTAGAAAATGGGTCTTCCAGACCCCATAAATTCAATTTTACTGGGTTCGTCTGTGGCGTGGCGCCTTCCGTCCCTTCGTCGCCATTTCTTTCTCACGGGGCCTTAAAGACTAATTTTCGAAAACCGTCTGTCGAGGGTATTACATAACTTTCTTTTGAGCTCTACAAAAGGTCCCGCAAACTCTAATTTTTATTAAATCTTGAAAAAGTTGTAAAAACAAAGCCTTTCATAGTCCAAAAGATTGACCCATGTATCTTCTAATTTTCAAAATTTTTTCTTAACTGTGCTTTTGAAGGCAACAAGTCAAGATTGAACGAAAAATTTTCATCTCCCAAGAAAGTGAAAGAAATCTCGTCCAGAAGTTTTTTTTACTTATTGCTTAAAAAATATATTAGAAGGAAGATCGTGCATATGTACATAATTATAGCCGTGCGGCGGTTGGAATTCGACCTTGCAAGGCCTGTTCTAGAGCAAGGTTTATATTTTAACGCTTCCTACCCTTGTCTGTCTGTCTTGAAAAAAATGAAAGAAAATTTCTAAAAAATAATAAGTTTTGAATAAAAGCAACTTTTTCAAAAAATCGTAGGAAGATACAAGGAAATATACTTTATAGAACATAAAAAACTAAACTTGACCGACTTTTCCCCGTCGTGTTCCATCTGACACAATTTCACAAAAAGCTAAAAAGTCATAAATTGCCTCATTTTGATTAATGGAACATCCCTTTTACACAAAATCGTCCTTTTTATGTAATAAGAAATCTGAAATATTTTTATGCCTATTTCACAGTTTTTGACCTTTTTCGGATTTTATTTTTTTTCAAATATGGCTAAACCATAGATTTTATTTGGTATATCAAGGTTCCATAATTGAACTTCCTTAATTAAACCGTAGGCTGGTCGTTTAAAAAATGCGCCCTTGGCGGGGAAAAAACGGGCCGTGGCGTGGGGACAAAGTTGACGACCTAGGGCGTGTGTGACTCCTTGACACCCTTCATGCACCCGGTATATAAAGCAAGGACTCGAGGAAACGCCCGTTTTTCTTTCCGAACGTGAAACAACTTCGAAATTCACGATTGGCACTCGACGTTTTAAAAGTGAAAGCTTTTTCGATTTATATTTTTCACTTAAAGGATTTTAGTATTCTGAGTTGGGTATTTCCGCGAATTTCTTTGAAAATCAGGTTTTCTAAGTTGAATTTTCAAAAGTCCGTTTCGCCCAAGGACTCCAGGAAAAATGAAGAAAAAAGTTAACCGTACTGACCTGTGGCTCACTCAGGGTCGACTGGATTAAGGAACTTCAAGTTTTTACTTGAAGAAAACTTAAAGGAAATCTCACAATCGGACTTTTTTCTTGTTCGAAATTTTGATCGTCGGCAAAAATAAAGGTTCGGAATTCTCAGAAAACCTTGAGACGTTTTTTCAATGACTCGAAAACCTGATTTTCGGACGATCTAATGAAATGAAACTCGTATTGAAGTTGAATATTTCAAAAATTTTATTAAGCGTAAAAAAAAATTATTTAACCAATGCCGACTAACGGGTTGTCTTCGGTTAGTCCTCAGGGTTGTTCCTAAACAGAAGGCAATCTAATGCGGAAAAAGTAGTCCCTAGATCTGTTTAACGTCTGGTCAATAGTCCTTGGGTTTGCCGCTTTATCTTGACCTGGAATTACTTCGTTTTCAGATATCAATTGCGCGTATTTTTAGCCCTTTTAATGCGTAATTTTAAATGTTTTGCTGGAGAGTGTTTTCAAACGTGAGTGCTTTGAACCATTTCCACGGTTTTCTACTCTTCTTTGCCTTACAGGATTTCTGAATGATTTACTCAGTTTCTCGACTAACCTAGTCACTTTCTCAATATTCAGTGCAGAAGAGAATCTCTCTGTCGGTGTAGAAGAAATCCGTTCGCCCGTTGCTGTTTTGAATTTGGTGGGACAAAAAATAGTAGGGAGAAAGTTGGGATGTTCACGCCCATCCAAATAGTTTATCAAGGCTTCCGGCTTCAATTTTTGCTTACATTTTTTTTAACGATATTTCTTATTCTTTTTGGCAGAGAAGTAACCTTTAATTTAATTAACTTCATTAAACTTATTTATTGTTTTCCCCTCTTTGTTGGGTTTTTGGGGAAGGGTCTTCCAAATCCCGTAGGGACAAATCGATTTTGGATCTACACAGATCTCAACTTTGTTTATAGTTCCGGCCGGCCGTAGTTTTTTTTTTTTTCAAACAATTAACCAATAATAGAGGAAGAAATGACTGTGATAACGGGTATCTCACGACGCGTTTCGGCTTAATAAGCCTCGTCAGGTGAGCTATTCCCTCTATCACATCATTTCTATCTTTTCTCTGTGGACCTATCTACGAGAGAATTAGTGGAAACTGCGGGAAGCTGGAGACAAATCGTCCCCCAAAAACCTCAACGCCGCCACTTCTCTAAGAGATAGAGCCACTCACCACCTCCTTATTGGTTTTTTTGACAGATCTGCTGCCAAGGCATTACTTTACTTATTTTAATTTTGATTGCTATACGCAAATTGATTTTAATATCAAACAATTAACCAATAATAGAGGAAGAAATGACTGTGATAACGGGTATCTCACGACGCGTTTCGGCTTAATAAGCCTCGTCAGGTGAGCTATTCCCTCTATCACAATCATTTCTATCTTTTCTCTGTGGACCTATCTACGAGAGAATTAATGGAAACTGCGGGAAGCTGGAGACAAATCGTCCCCCAAAAACCTCAACGCCGATTGTGATAGAGGGAATAGCTCACCTGACGAGGCTTATTAAGCCGAAACGCGTCGTGAGATACCCGTTATCACAGTCATTTCTTCCTCTATTATTGGTTAATTGTTTGATATTAAAATCAATTTGCGTATAGCAATCAAAATTAAAATAAGTAGTTTTTTTTGTCCAGAAACTCTTATTCTAACAGATTTTTTTTTAATGTTTGGCTTTTTAGCTCATGCGAATCGCGCAAATGGAGATCGTTAATTTTTTAGTTAATAAAAGTTACAGAGGGAGAAGAATGAAAAAAACCCTGAAACCGGTCGTGGAATATCCGTTTTTTCATTCTTCTCCCTCTGTAACTTTTATTAAATAACAGATTTTTGGTCGTTTTCTTTTATGTTTTGGCCAAGGGGATTAATTGTCCCCAAATATTTAGGAATTTTTTGAGTTTTTGAGATTCAATATTGCTAGAGATATTTAAAAAAAAATTTGGGTTTTAAACTGACCTTACCACTAAAATGTAAGGAAGAAAATAAAAGTGTTAAGCCGTTCATAATGTCCACGCTTAGAGACATTATTCAATGAGTCGGATATTCAATAAAAAAAATTCAAATGTCAAGGATAACGAGAGGCGTGGAGACACTTTGTTTCACATGGACCAGTGAACCTTATTGCTATAAATCTATATTTTATTGTTTAATTTATTAATGAAACATATTCACAAACCAGACTTTTATGGCGAAATCTCGAGAGTGTCTAACAATTTCGGATTGCGTTATGTTGTCTCAACTGAAACCTTTACGGGGAATAATCCATTTGTGTAATTGAACTGGATCAGTTGGTCACGTGGATGTTATTTCTCAGTAAATACGCGGAAGCGTCCTAATTACAAAAGAAATGGGTTAAAGTGATCCTCAGATCCATTGAACAAAATGACGTCACTGGACTATCCATGATGAACCATTTATCGAGGGTACTATAGCAGACAGCAAAAAAGACGTATTACTTAATTTCAAAGAAAACGTCAAAACATTAACATTTTCATTGATATAAAGAGAAAGGGATGTATTAATTCGTTGATTCGATATGACAGAGAAAGTCCATAAACCTATTTTTACAGTTTGACAAGAGGACATAAGAAAAAAAATTATGAAATCTTTCTTAACCCATCGTTAAAATCACTTGGAGGCCGAATTCCGATTGTGTGAGCAGCCCCGATTCAGAGTAACAATTTTGTTTAATTTCTCGTTTTAAAACATCTCTAGTTATTAACACGAAATAAATGTTAACTACTATATAATTTATTATGTCATCCGAAGTCCAATTATTTTTAATTTAATGTTATTATTTTTTCAATTTGTCACCTACATTCAGAAACTTTTTGTTTTGCCATGTTTACGACTTCTTAAGAAGTGAATTGGTAATTATTCGGAGAAATGAAGTAATTGGAGGACCTTGGAAAAAATAGAAGGCAATCGGGAAGTTTAAACTCGGTTCTCCGGAGTTCAGTGTGCTTGCATCTCACCCGCCCTTGTGAGAGTAGAAGCCTGTGAGCCACCCCCAAATTCAATTTCCACTCTTCAATTTCAAGTGTTTTTTTTTTTTCTTTTCTGGAAAAATGTATTCTTGAGTAACCTTTGCATGTTATAAATTTTTTGTTGTTGCATTTTTGACAAGATGAATTTCCTTTATGCACATTGTGGATTATTTAATTTATGTGTTCATTGTACGCCAAACCTGGGGAAGGTCCATCCGGCGGAAATTTTGTAACTTGGAACACCTTTTTTTTGACGTCTGAATTTGAGACGTTTCGTAACTCAATTTCTATACAAGAATCGGATTTCATGCGGGGCTAATTTATGCAGAGATTCCTTGGAAAAAACTTCTGTACCACTGAAAGAGAGATAGACATAGAACTCTATAATTGCCAGTTTATGATAGAAAGGAAAAGAAGAAGTCTAAAAGTGGCAAAATGGTACCAATATAAAAAGCTAAAAATTCCATTAAACCGTAGAAAATGGACATAAAAGGGGTATTTAGAGATTCCAATACTTTTAGGAAAGGTCTCGTTTTCTCTGAACGAATTAAAAAGAAATTAGCCGTTGAAAACAAATCGCGATTTCTTTTTTCATGAATGGACGGAAATAATTAGAAGAAAAGATCGTTTGAAAACAATGACAGGTGGGTGGATGCTGTCATGACCACAAAAGGAGGTATTTAAATGACATTTTTATGTACGAAAGAAAAAAAATATGTAAAAGGCGTTGTTACAGTGGATTAGACGGTGAGAGCGAGCAAGGCCGTCGTTTGTCTGTTGAGGACCGTCTTTAAACGGAATTACGTAAGGTTATGGTGGGGAACCGGTCTCAACTCATCTTCTGACCCACAACTTGCTCAATTTCTGGACATACAGACCTTGGCGGTATTTATACCTCACATATGTTAGATTAGAAACTAAAATGATTGTTAAAATAGAGAGGTTCCTTCCAGGGAAACATTTGTTGTCTACGTGGATTTTTTCTTTGTGGGTGAATATCGTTTTTCTTATGTGCGTGGTCGACCTCAACAGGCACGAACGTCCTGTGGTCCCTGAGCGGAAAGATTTTAAAATTCATAAGTCAGATTCTCCGGTGAAAAGGATCGTTTTGATTCATGTTGATGGTCTCACGCCTCAGAGACTTTTAGGGCTTATGGAAGACCAGCCGAAACTAAAAGAAATTTTAAGCAACCAAGGGTCATGGAGTGTGGCGTATTCACCGTCGTATGTGACTCCAAGGCAAAGGATGATTTCTAGTTTTACAGGTTTTTTATTGTGATTTTTGGGGAAACCCAGTGACAGACCTGGTTTTTTGGCCTGTTTCGTCAGCTCCATTTTCCTCGTTTCTTCACTAGTCAAATAGTGCCTCCGTTCTATAAGGTGTGACGGTTCAGTAAAACGTAAAACATGCCTAAAATCCAGTAAAACTCCTTTTTCCCAGACAAAAAGCTGAGGAACCCGAAGGGTGATTGTTGGCAAAAACAGCAATCTGGAAAAAACGTTTATTTTTTGGCAGAAGGACGTTGAAAAACATGAAAAGGGTGATTCCAGGTCAAAAAAACCTGGGTTTTGAGAAAACAATGGCTTTTTTAAAAAATCCACATAAGCGAATGTTTTTAGGAACGTATTGGAACAGCGACGGAGGGTTTTACGAGGAGCAAGCGCCGTCTTCTTCATCGGCGACCCTGAAACAGCGACGGGTTCCTTCTTGGGAAAAAATTAAAACGTTTTGTCTGGAACAACGAATCCTGGGATAACTACAGTTACATTTCCGACGACATCGAAGCCGACGAATGGGTACAAAAGCAAATACTGAATTTATTGAAAAGCCAATCTTTTCCAGAAATCAACAACGATAAAGTAAAACTAACAAAATGAGAATAATAATTTTTTTTAAGGTAGTGGTGGTAATGAGATTTATAGGAGTAGGAATGTCTTCGAAATTGGAAGGTGAAAATTCGTTGAGAGCGAAAGAAGCTTTGATAAGGATTTTAGAGATGATCAACAACGTGGTTTTTGAAGTCGAAAATAAATGGCAGGATAATCAGACGACGTTTGCCATTTTATCAGACACGAGGAGTTCACCGGTTGTATCCTGGGGTCCCTCGATTTCCGAAACGTTGATCCCAGAGCCTAATCCGATAGCGAAACTGGAAATCGCCTTATACGAAAAGACGAGATATGGAAAGACGTTCTATCGCCCTCTTCTCGCTTGCGTCATAGGATTGGATCCGCCTGTCGAATCTTTAGCCGGTCTTCCTTTCGACTTTCTCAAAGATAAGCCTAGATTGAAAGCCCTGTGCGCGGCCAAAACTTCGAAACAAGTTCTCAATCTGTACGTCCAAACTGCCACCTTCCATCAGAAACAAGGTCGTTTTAAAATACTTCTTTTTGGACTCATATCAGCCCGGAAAACACGATAGAAATGGCGAGAAGAATCGACGTCGCCTACAGCGAAGGAGACTATTTTGGTGTCATTGCTGCGTCTAAAGTTCTTATCGATAGATGTCTAGTCGGTCTTCGTTATTATGGCGAATTCAAAAGAATGTTTACCACAAATCTTCTACTCTTGGCAATCTGCGGATGGGTTTTTGCTTCCGCGACTTGGATATGTCCCAAACTGAATTTAATTTTTGATCAGAAGTAAGTACAAAAAACATACACCTAAATAGAAAAATCAGGAATTTTGATTTCGGGAGAATTTTACACCGACAGCATTGTATGCAGTGAGGTCCTGATTTTAGGCACGCGCCCAGAAAAAAATAGTTTTAGCCCCAGTAATCGTCTTTTGAGATGGTGGGTGCACATCCGGGGTGCATCTCACAAGCCCTTAGTCTTGGTAGCCTTACGGACGCCTACTACCTAAACATCTCCAAGTTTTGCCTACAAATTAACCTTCTTGTTTAAAACTATAATTAATTAATTAGTCGAGAAAGTTCTCCAACCGCTTGGTATTGTCGACCTCAAGTCGTCTTCGATTTCATCATGGCTTTAATCATCGGTTCTATCTTGATAATCATGATATTAGACGAGATGGACTTTCGCTTCATAGCTTTGACATCTTCCACATGCCTCGTTTGGTGGATGGGATTAAGAGACGCCAAAAACTGGATAAAAGTTTACAAATGCTCCCTTCATCCTGAATCTATGACATTTGCCGGCGTTATCTACGTCTCACTAATCGGGACTTGCTGGTACGTAAATTCTCAAGTACTGCATTTTAATATTTTAGGTCTTTCATGTCCGACAAATTTTCTTTGACGATAGTACTGATCACCACGTTATCTTTCGCTTCGTTTTTTTATTTATTGAAAAAGGAAACTTTACGTATGAAACTCTGGTTGCTGACTTCTTTTCCATTCATCGTCCTTGTACATAACAAGCAAAACGCCAGCGATGACTCAACAGCTATGAGCTTCGTGTCCGCCACTATTTGGATTGTTGCCGTCTTCGCTGTTTCTGGGATGACAGCTAAGTGGTCCGACTATCCAATCATAATTGCGGATTTGATATCTCTAGTTGCTATTTTGTTCAGAGGGACCCCTTATTTTCACGGGGTATGGTTCTTTTTAGCTCTTCTTCCTTTAATAGGAAGCTCCAACGCCATTATGAGACTCACGCAAGTACGTCCTATTTTTATTCAAATTTTAATTCAAAAAAGATTTTCTTCACTTTATCTGTACCGTTGTTTCTTCTCGCTGATGGCAACGAGACCGTTTCAATTTTTGGATTGTTATTCCATGCTGTCAACTGGTATTTGGCGGAATGCTATCCAGAAAATGGAAGCTCGGAAGTGTTACAAGCTGATTTAGAAGAATATGAAGAAACGTCGAGAAAGTTCGGGACTGATGATGCAAGACGTGTTTTCTTTCATATGCTCTACACCGTGCTTTCGATGTCTGCTTTGAAAATTATTGATTATTTTATCGTTTATGATGGTAAGGACCACTCCTATTGCACCTTATTTGTCCAGAGCCTGACTGCAGGAATTTTTGTCGCAATCTGACCCCCTTTTGCCATCTTGAACCTTCCAGCTTTTTAAGGGTGTGAGCTCTACTTCTGAGCCCCCAAAAGGGTAGTAGCAGAAGAGAAGATCCTTGAGTTCTCACCCTAGAACACTATCTTCCATCTCACCTACTGAGCCTCAAAGGCTAGGGCACCCAAGCTTACCAATCTCCTTCTCAATTTTCCCAAGGCACATCTGGCAGACAAAATGAGTCTGTAAGAGCCGCTTTATTAGAAAACGATGGTTTTTTTTTACAGGCGCCTTCACTGTGGAAATCACAAAAGGATTGTTCCTTTCCGGGTTATACTGGAGTGCGAAAGGTTTCATACCTACAACGTGTCTCACGTGCCTTTTGGTGCTTATATGGAAGAAAACGAACGGGGACGAGCTTACTTTAGGACTTTCAATCGCGTTCTCCTGCAGCCTAGTGAGCTTCTTGACTCTTTTTATAGTTCTCATCCAAAGAGACGACGTCGATTTACTTCAATGGTCGGTCTCCCAGTTTTTCCTCGGACAATTCGTTTCGCTCTTGATTCACGTTTCACTCCCAATTGCTTACATTTTAACATCTCCTTCCTTGATATCGTATTTCATAAAAAATAAATTCTTACAACAAAATGCTAAATCTGTTTAACACCCAAATGACGACATCAATGAACCGTTGATTGCGATTGGTCAAAGTTCTCCTTTTATAAGGAAAAGAAATTTTAATTCTTCCTCAAAAGTAAAAGAAGGCGAAAGTATTCTAATGATCTAAAGACCTTGTGATCATTCAGGCCGACGGTTTCGTAACCGATGTTGAATCATCCGCATTCTAGTCTTTATTTTTAAATTTTTTGCCTCGCCCTACTCTATCTAGGCTATCTAAAACAAGCAAATAAAATATTGACACCGTGAAAATATTTGACGACAAAATTCCCCCCATTGAGGTCACTCGATTTCAATATTGTCCAGTCTAAAATGTCATCGGACGACCAAGACCTTTGTCGAAAAAATGTTTGAATAAAAAAAAAGTTCTTTCACAGTTTGACATTTTAGATTGAGACACCGTCTCCCTCCAGATTCGCCATTGCGCGTCTTAGACTCCCGTACAGTCCTCTCGCCCGTTTTTATCCCTTTCACCTCTCGACATCTTCACAATAGAAAGGTCGTTGCTATTCAAGATGTAAAGTGCGTCAAAATTAAAGTTTACAATTTTTTTAACTAATAAAACTCTTTTCTTCTCTTTTCTTACGTAAACGTCTTTCGTGTTAATTCGCATTAACGAAATATTTTTCTTTTGTAAATGAAAAATTTCAGGTGGTTTTTAAGAGACAATTGTATTTTTTTTTCGACGCGGAAGGAATATGAATAGGTCGTGACTTGTAGGTTGTTATTTTGTTTCGATTACATCATAGGTAGTCCTCTCCTTTTCGAGTTTGATGTTGAGACTTAATTGGGTTTTTATCATAAAAATTGTTCAAAACACGTAGAAAGAGGAGAAAAGAAAAAGTTTAATAAAAAGCTGAACAAAAATTTACATAAATAGCCGCTCTTAATTCAATAAACCTTAATTTAAAACAAGATGGCGCTGGATAGCCTTATAATAACCTTCTACAGAAGACCCAGTACAGCCAACCTAGCTCGCTAAATTGTCCATTTATTTTCACACAACATTCTCGAAGCATTTTGTTTAGTCTTGCCGAAAATTACCTTCTCTAGATTCATTTCCTAAGGTTGACAGTGTTGTCTCGATTTTCAAAGGCCATAAGAATTAGTTCGATGCTTGTACGTAATATATGTATTAATTTTTTAGAAGGAAGTTTTTTTGTTTTCCACATTCGCTAATCATGAAATTAGTTTTTTCAAATCCTTTAACGCTTTTTTAGTTAGGTTCTAATTTTTATCGTTACACTCTGTCTGTTTCGGACGTAACTCCCTTCCCGGTGACCGCACAAAGATAATTGGCGAGATCAGCTTCTATTTTTCTCTCCTTTTTTTTTTTTTTACATAACTCGAAACATATTTTCACCTTCTTGTAGGTGGAACTGCTAGTGTTCTATGAATAGAAATGCCGTTCGGAAGGGAATTCCGTTCGAGACGTGCAGTTTCCGGTTTTTGTCTCTGTCACGTTCGATTTTGTCCGTTCCGCTCGCGGGGGCGTACACCTCAAAAACCGATATTTTTATCCACCTTTCACGAGAGTACTCACAGACTTTTTTTTATTAATTAATTTTTTATATCGTTTTGAAAGTATTTTAGAGAAAGGATGAATCTTTTGGAAAGGAGGTCTCTGGGTTGCCGAGAGAGTTCACACGACCTTGGGAAATGTTCCAGAATTTTTTTTTTAGGAAAAGTTGAAATTGAAGTCACTCAATTTTATATCTCAAAGCCTCCATGTTGCCAACTTTTATATTAATTTTTTTATATTTCCTGGGTTTTTTCGAACAGGAGAGCCGTAAACTCCAGAAGCAGGTGAAATAAGAAGAAAGCTGTTATTTAACAAATTGGAATGCCGCCCAACGATCTTGCGCAACCTCGACAAATCGCATTCTTCGTATTTTCTATTTTCCATAAGGAATCCTATTTATTATTTTAAGAAAAAAAACTTTTCTTAAAATATTTTATTGCGTAAAAAGTTCGAGTGCCGTTTTTTTTACAAGTATGAACTCTTATGTCATGTTAACCGTTAAGGACTTAACGATCTACGGACCTAATTTGGTTAAACTCTTGACTAATATTTCAAAACGTCATTTTTACCTCTCGTGCGCTTAATTCGGCCTCATAGATTTTTTTGTCTTCGTGTCTCGGGGTGAAAGTGTTTTTTTGGCTCCCATTGACAATTTATTAAAAAAAAAAAAAAAAACTCGTTTTATCTGAAATCGTTTCCGATTTGGTCTCCTTCCCTTTTAAAATCGAGTTCCGCGTTACGCAATGAATCATAATCAATCTAGATTTAATTTATTTTTTAAAAATCACTAAAAATAATTTTTGACGTCGCTGACATAGAGGCATTGAGGTAACAACAGCTCTTTGTAGTAGGCCATGAAAAATGAAATTCATGTCAATGGCCGCTAGAGGCCACTGTAATCTCTTAAGTTTCCCACCGGAAGTTAATTTCCTCAAGTACACCCGTCCGTAAGCTAAAGGAAAACCTCTTTTAAAAGAAAGTTCAACCACAAATCGTCTTTGTTTAAAAACCGCAAGAGAAAGAACGATTTAAGTATTTTTATTTTTCCCATTTTTAAACTTTTTTTTTTTCTGCGATTGCGAAAATTTAGAACATTCGGACACGACGGCAATTTTACCCGAGGACGAAATTCAAAAGCGATCAGTTTCATCATATATTCAAATAAAAACGGAATATTTAGCCCAAGGTAAATTGCCCGAAATAATTAAAGTTGTTTAGAACCCAATCTAATAAACTAGTCTCACTCAATATGCGACCATGGATCCATTGTCAAACTGCTCATATTCTAATCGACGTCATCTGGCTTAAAGTGAACACCAAAAATGGCTTTATAAGGCAGAAAGAAATATACGCAATATTTCGCAGAAAAAAAGGTGCTCAAAATGGAAGAATAATGATGTATGGTTGGTATTTTTCGGAGTGCATCACAGCAGCTTGAAAATGTCAAAGAAAGTCTCTTTTAAGAAATTTCTCGTCTGAAAGATGCATAATTTAAGGCGTTCTCGTCTTCTTTTTTTCATTCTCTCTTCCCTTACGTCGCACATACTAAACGCCTACGTGGTTTTAATTGTTGATTTCTAAAAAAAATAATCTTGATTTCCGTTTATTTACATCCATGTAAACTTGGCCGATGTGAAAGGAGAAGAAAAAAGACCACTCGTTTTCATTATCGGTCACGCTACGTTCGTTCCGCTAAAGTTCAAGAACAACGAACTCAATAGATTTTGACAAAAGGGTTTCGACAAAAAAAAATATAAGGTTGGCAATCGTGACGAAATTCAATTTGGTATGCTCTATGTATGCTGTACTGTCCATTTTTGTCTTCATGTAACAAATAATCGAAAAAATAAAAACCACTCTAAATTCACCAGTACTAATTTTTTACGATTTAATTTGAGCTGCTTCGTTGATTTCATGTCTGCTAGACAGTTTTTAACGGGATTTTGAGACATCAATTTGCATGATTTTTAAGGAAAATGGGAAATTGCATGTTCAAGGTTTAAACATGTCGGCCTTGATCTAGAAAGCGTCCTTTAAAAAAGAATTAATTTAATAATTACATGTACGACGTACCCTTCCGTAGTTTTATGTTTTTTTTCCCCTTCGTATTTCCTATTGTGAAGCGACTATTTGTTCGATAGCATCTTTCACACATTCATTTCTCGCGAAGACGTCCTAATAAAGAATTAATTGCTGTTGGTTTTTTTTTAATTTTAAAGGATAGAAAATCATTGAAAGTGCAATAAACGTTTTTTTTAAATGGGACAATATTAATTAATTCATGCTTGAAGGATAAGGCGACAAGTTGGTATCATGTTGCAGGTTACGTGTTCTGATTATCAAGGTTCTCAATAGTCGATTTCAAATAAAATAAATAAATTTTTCAGTAATAAAAATGTGTTGAAATGAACTAGAATGGTGTAAGGCATCAAATCAAAGAGAATAAAATCTTTTTTCATTACGATGTTTAAAAATTGAACTAAATTTTTTATCATGTTGCAGGTTACGTGTTCTGATATCAAGGTTCTCAATAGTCGATTTCAAATAAATAAATAAATTTTTTTCAGTAATAAAAATGTGTTGAAATGAACCTAGAATGGTGTAAGGCATCAAATCAAAGAGAATAAAATCTTCTTTTTTCATTAGATGTTTAAAATTGAACTAATTTTTATATTTAAAAAAGTCGTTTGTCACCAGTTATATTGATAACTCAAAACTCGTTCCCAAAAACCATCAATGGAGGGAATTACAATAACTTTTTTGCGAAGGAAAGCATTTGATCAACTAGTTACGAAACCCTTTTTCAAAGCACTGCTTCAAGAAGAATTTCGTGGAAGATACATAATCATTTAAGAAATTTCAAAAATATTTTGGTCGGAAAACCTCATAATATTGAGGAAAATTGTGCTTTCTAGCACAAAGCACTACTTTGTTGTTGAAGATAAAAAAAGAGCCTTGAAATGGAACAATAATGGCCATTTTTGAGGGAAAACTCTCTAAAATCGAGTTGATCCATTACCTCGAAGGTTCACATTCGAAAACAGCTTCTCACCTTTCATGTGAAGATAAGTTAGAATTAGATAGTGGCGCTATCAGACGGAACTTTTATTAAGTAAATAAATTCTTCCGTAGAGCCGAGGTAGCTACATTACAGTACGTTAAGAAAAGAGAATATCCTGAAAATTCATTATTTTCTGAGTGTAATGTTGAACCCTATCAATACCATTTTCTTCGTCCAATTTAGTATCAAAACTCAAAACACGATAGTTGGCTTAGGAAAAAAATTGTTTTAGGACCGTACTTTGCTATGCCTATGGGGGGAATCTGCGCAGTGCTTCAAAAGCTTCAAAATACCGAATTGAAAAGCAGGAGGGTTCCTAAAAGTAAAAAAAAAAAAAAAAAAAAAAAAAAAAAAAAAAAAAAAAAAAAAAAAAAAAAAAAAAACATGGCTGCGGGAACTAATCTCTCTCCCTCTTTGGATAATGGGGATAAAAATCGTTTGGCGCACAAACGATAGATCTTTTGAGATTTAACAAAAGCTCAGTTCCAAAAGGAATATTATTGTTTGGTGATAATAAACATTAAAGAAGCAAACATTAAATTGAGAAACATAAACCGTTTACTCGCTTCAGTCAATCGAACAAATCATTCTCAAATCTCCTTGTGACTCAGAACCTTCTTGAGGCTGCTATACTTCTATAACCTTATCCTTATTATGATAAATACGTACAAAAAATGATCAAAATATTTACATTCGTCGAAGCTTGTATTTATGATGATTTCACGTCTCCTTAAATTAATATCTTACGGTTAACTAAAGAAGTTCTTTTTGTGAGGTTATTGATTCTGGAAGGTAGTTGTCAAGTTAAATTATGTAGTTCCAATATCACTAGTGAGAGGCGCTGTCTTAGAGAGAATCGTGGTCAACCGCCTTAGGTGGTGTTTATAAAACTTACCTTTTGTCCACATAATCTTAAAAGCAGGTCGAAACTCCTTACTTTCTCAAGTACTAGGTTATTATTAAATAAAAAATTTTATTTCAAAAATTATTTTTATATAAAGATACTTACAAGCTAAAGTGCTTTTTTGATCCATTTATTTGAAAACATCTTAAAGAACTGACTCAAAAAAATGTTTTTCAATCGTAAACATATGCGTTATGACAAAATATTACAACGTGAAAAAATAATGATTATTGGAGACCTATAAACATATTTTAAGGAAAAAAGAAATTAAATAAGTCTTGTTTGTATAGTGTAAGAAAACACTGTAGACCTCTCTGTTAGAGAAAAGGTGGAAGTGGAGAGGATTGGCACAGTATTATAAAGAAAGACAGTTAGTTGTTGTTCCTCGGCCTGTTTCTGTTTTAATGGAATAGCACCGGGAGGGATGTTGATTTGAGGTTCGTAGTTGTCAGACCTCTGCTGCGCCTGGTAATTGTGTTGGTTGTGTTGTGTTGGTTATGCTGTTGATTATGTTGTTGGTTGTGTTGTGGGTTCTGTTGGGGTTGAAATTGTTGAGGTCTTTGTGGTGCCCTTTGCTGAGGTTGTGCCTGTTGTTGGTTTTGAAACTGCTGTGGTCTCTGTGAGCTTGATACTGTTGCGACTACGTGTTGTTGCTGCTGCTGTTGCTGCTGTTGTTGAGGGTCTGGTTTGAGGTACTTCGGAAGGTCTTCGTCATCGAGTTCTTCCGGAGGAGGAGCGATCGTTGTCGGTGCTTCGCAGTCTTCAGTTGGGGACGACGCATCTTAAAGTCCTTTTGTCAAAAACAAGCATAGCTGGGCATCTTTGAAGCCTTGGGTATCCTCCTTGACATTGCCAGTACCCGATTGCATGATTTTCCCAGCGGACGTTTCCGTTCGAGTCGTCATTGCAAAGAGCTGAAATTCCAATAAATTTAAAAAAACATTTTTTAAAAATAAAACTTACGGTGTTTTTGACACCCGTCGACATTTTCAGGCCAATCGCAAGAATGGGTGTTTTCGTTGTATAAAGGCCACCGATGCAGAGCTGTTCGGTCGCAGTTCCATTCCAGCAAGTCCAGTACCTTGTGCATGACGTCTCATGACCAAAGATTCCATAAAGCCAATCGCAGTGCTCTCTTCCAATTGGACCATCTACAAAAAGGGAAGTACGTGGTCTGATCAAAAAGTTCCGGAACTTTTGAATTTGCGCGCGAACGGAGGGTCGCAGAAACCCCGCGATGGTTCATATGTTAGCTTTACTCTTCCTGAGTCACTTGGAATTTGGTGATTGCTGTAACCTTCTTAGTTCTCGAGTTATCGCATTTTTAGTGAAGCGAGATTTTCGTCCGCGGCGATTTTTACGATAATCGATGTCAAAAAGTGATTGCACCTTGGTTTCAACGTCATAACCATAAACCCATGTTTCATCACCAGTTATGATAGGTTTCATGAAGTTTTCATCGGAATTGGCCATTTCCAGAAGCTCCCGGCAAACTGCAACACGGTGTGTTTTTGGTCGTCCGACATGAGCTCGGGACGAACTTCGCTGCGACCCTTCTCATCCCCAATTTCTGGGTCAAAATTCCTGGCATGATCCGTAGGATATCCGACACTACCAGCCATTTCACGGATAGTCAGACGGTGGTTTGAACGAACCAGGGCGTTCACTTGGGCCACATGAGCGTCCTCATGTGGACGTTGAGGGTCTCCAGGAACGGGCGTCATCTTCGACGGACATCCAGGCAGGATGTCCGATTCAAAACAAGGCATGTTTGAATCGCTGGTACCACTCATAACACCATGAACGACCATGGTTCATCCCCGTAAGCCTCGGTCAAAGGTTTGATCGTTTCCGAGAAAGATTTCGCAAATTTAACGCAAAACTTCACACACACGCGCTGCTCCTGTTTCACGTTCATCGTAAAATCGCCGCGGACGAAAATCTCGCTTCACTAAAATGCGATAACTCGAGAACTAAGAAGGTTGCAGCAATCAGCCAAATTCCACGTGACTCAGGAAGAGTAAAGCTAACATATGAGACCATCGCGGGGTTTCTGCGACCCTTCGTTCGCGCGCAAATTCAAAAGTTCCGGAACTTTTTGATCAGACCAGTACATATTATGTCAAAACCATTTTCAAAGGCGAGAGATAGATGCGAGCACAGTTATCAAGAGGAAGAAATAGTTGAGGGTCAAATCCTATTTGCAGGCCAATATGTTTCAAAAAAGCTGCTATAATGCAGCCAGAAGAATTGAGGCAGTAAATTTTAGCTTCATGCAGAGCTATTGAATGCAAGATAGAAAAAAAGTTTTAGAAGTTTAAATAACAAAAAATTCGATGAACTTCGGTGGTTGCAACGAACCACGTAATCTCCTTGTTATTCGACGTGTGGTATTAGACACAACTTGAATGATAAACAAGTTTAGTGAGAGCATTTTACCGGTAACAAAGTTTTCAAGGTTGGGACGATCATTATGAGTTTTTTTTGTCGGGAAGAAAAAAAATGGAGAAAGTTTAACAAAAGAGGACAAAAGGTGATGTGAACAATGTACAAAAAAAAACCTTGAAGAACTTACTAGCTTGTGTTTTTCCATCGCAGTAATTTGCCCTCCATGGGTAATCGCATCCTTCGGTCACACCCCTGTTTTTCCCGGCGTAGACGAGACCGTTCGGGCAGTCTAAAGTCAGGCTGGCCGTCGTTACATTCCCATAACGATCGCAATACGTGGCGTCGGCAACCACCCGGCTTTTCGTCTTACATGGATCTTCTTGAGTTTGCTTCTGACATATCGCTGAAAAAGAAAAATGTTCTTTACAATTACGTAAAGGTTTTATCCCATGTACAGATTTCTGGGTCAGTAAGTGCGAAACTTGCATTCAAGTTTGCAAGCGAAAGTTTATAAGAAACAAGTCTCGCCCTGTTTTTCCCATCTTTGAGACGTCCTTTCTCCGCAAGTCTTTTGTGCTTTCAAAATGTCAAAGGGAAAACAACTCTCCTATAGACTTTATAAGTCAAGGTCATTTTCAGCAGAAAATTCTTACTTCCAGACATTCGAAGCATTTAGAATAAAATCTATTGATATAACCTATTTATTGTGTAATTTGACAAGGGTGTGAGGGAATGTGATATTAAATAATTCATGAGCCATTGTACCTATAAAAATCACCGTTACTTCCTCACTAAACTCTTTTTTTTTTTCTTTTCTCCCTAAAGTAGAAAGTTTGATAAATTCAAAATGACATTGACATTCTAAAAACGAAGAAATTTTGAAACGAATGGACCATAAAGAAAGGAAAGTGAGGCAAAACAATTTTTAAAAAGACGTCGAGAGAGTTTCCACGCCCTTGGCATGAGAAGAAAGGAAAAAAAAAATGACCCGTGACCGATTCAAGCGAAAAAATAACCGCAGTTCAATGAATCGTGATGTAAACTTTTATTTTTAGTTCCTTTCGCACGTTTTTTGGATAGGATTTGAAACTTTTCGATTGTTTTTTCCTACTTTGAAATCCTCCATTGTCTTTTTATGTTTATTGTTTATCTGATGGAAATGACGAAATGACAATTCTGAAGCGTTCTGAGAAAAGTATACAATAGGGGAATAAGGAAGAGAAAAAGTTACACGAGAATCAAGATGTGCAAAGTATGAAATGGTTTTGAGGATAAAAATAAATTTCCTGATAAAAAGAGCCGGAATTCCAACAATTCAGAAAAAAATCTCCGTAACTGCAAGACCCAGATTCTCACCAAAAAAATCTATTCCTTATTCATTATAAGTCCCCAACTCTTAAAAGTTAAATTACTTACGCTTTGTAATTTTGTTATTAAAAGGTAACGAGGGAGAGTGGATGAAAAAAACGGATGTTTTATGACCAGTTTCGGGGTAAAATGCCTCATCAGGTGGAAATTTTCCTTATTTTTCCATTCTCTACTATTTTATTAGACCCTAACTACAATCAGGGTACAGAAGATAGGTATGAATAAGGAATAGATTTTTCTAAGAAACTGGGTTTGCAGTAACATATATTTTTTTCATGGACACTGCAGGAATGTTGACTGAATTAGTCTGTCCTGAGAGACTGGGAAATAAGGCAATATTCCATCTGATGAGGCGTATTTTACGCCGAAAACGGTCATGGAATATCCTTTTTTTCAACCTCTCTCCCTCGTTTTTTTGATATCAAAAAATACAAATGTTACATTTAAATATGGGGTTAAATATTTACAAAATTATAAGACCTTTACGCTTTGTAGAAACCTCTCAGCGCAGATGTGGCGCCCTTACCTCGCTTCAGCCTGAAAAGATTAGCGTTTTTCTCCATTTGGAGAATTTGTCTCCCTTTTGGATTTTTACGCGTTTCCCAGTAGATTTTGACACCACAATTTGATTTTTATATCGGTTTTAATCCATGCAAGTGTTTTCCACCTCTTAGACGGAAAAAAAACTTCAAGGCCAAAACTTGTCTTTTTATTTTATTATTATTATTATTTATTTTTCGTGTGCATGTATTGTGGCGTCTGATGTTCTAAAATTGCCACTTTCCTGGTTTTTTCAATCAATTATGGAAATAATTACTAGAAGGTGACTTCTACCCTAATTTCTGTAATTTTTAGACTACTTTTTTTTTTTTTTTTTTTTTTTTAGAAAAGAGTAGATATAACCAATGAGCAAGAGGCTTACTCTTCCTATTGGTTAATCTACTCTTTTTTGATACTTGTTGGCCTCAGGCCGTTACAAGGGGGGAGGGGGGTTGGACCCAGGCGGGGGCTTTCGCCATAATGCCGTGGCGCCCTTTTTTTCGGGACCAACTACCAGAGGAGTGGCCTAACTAAATTATCCACAGATTTTGTAGAGGGATATTTTTAATTGGAATTTTACTTCCAACCAAAAATCCCTATACCCAACCTGGGATCGAACCCCGGTCTTCCGTGGTGTGTCAGAGACTGAACCCACCAGCCACGGAGCGGTTTTTTAGACTACTTGATGATGACATTTTGAAAAATTGGTCGTTTCCAAATTCCGATTTTATTATTTTTCCTCACTACATTACTTTTTTTACCCTGTTTTTGGCTACTGGATTTTCCAATATTCATTTGACCGGATAGTACACGGCGCTCATTTCCGCATCGTAACACTCATTCGGCCATCAGAATCATTCGATGTTATCTCCGTTGTTTTTGTCGGTTTAAAACTTAATGGAAAATTACATCATTGTATCGTGATCCCGAGTACTTTCGCCTTCAAAGGTGTCGCCCATTAACAAGTCCCGTCGATCAAACTCGACAATAGTGAAAGTTAATTTTTTTTAAGTAATAATTTTTCTTTAAGTCATATAATCTGACATTTTTAAGTTCCGAAAATTTGACTGTTGTAACCCGTCCTGGGGGATCTTCAATTGCACAATGTTTTATAAGACGACCCGATAGGTGGCGTGTTATGCAAGAAATACAGACTATGAAATGGAAAGTGCCCTTGCCCACGTTTCGAGAAAGCCGACTTCCTCAAAAATAAAAAATTTAAATTATGAATAATTTATTATAAATTTTTTAAATATTTTATTTATTGTATTTTAGAGGTAAACATACGTACCGAATAGAAGAGTAAACAGTAAAGTCTTAGTGGTCGATTCCATTGCTTGTAGCTGGGACACGGCCAAGAAACGTCTGAGTCAAAAGACGCCTTCTTTTGCTTCGACTCGACCAAAAGTCCATTTCCTAGGAGGGGGAGAAGGGAGAAAGTCTTTCAAAAGCCCCCCTTCCACGATTCAAAAAAACACTGAAGACGATCGTACTCGCGGGTGAAAGATTGACCGGCGTTTTTTCTTTTAATCGTACGTTTAGAATATGTATTTTATGGTCCTAGAAGGCATTGAAGGGACCCAGGAAGAAACCAATTTATTAGAAGCCCTGAATCGGGGCTCTGAGGTCATGGGGCTGTGGAATCTTGGATTTGGGCGTGGTGTTTGAAGCGCAGAAAGAAGCTGAACATAAAAAGGATAACTCATCTGTTGAGGACAAATCCTTTACGTCCAGCTTAGCTTGCAAGACCACAAATTGAACCATGTGTTCTGCAGTAAAAATTAATTCCCGGGTAAATAAGCTTTAGACCTAGATCCTCTAGTTGTCAGCGGCGAATCTCGACCCCTCGCTCACTCAATCTTCATAAAATAATTTTATTATAACCGAAAAGCAGAAGGATCATCACGCTACCTACTAGGCCACGCTGCAACCTTAGTACATCGTTTTTCAAGTATTTCGTCTTTGCCATACGGCGATATGTAACATATTATTTTTAATAAAAAAATGTGTTTTATGCATTTATTCAGGTGGCGAAGAAAAAATAGTGTGAAAAAAATTCAAGATCTTGAAACCTTGAACTTAAGAAAAGGATGTTACTTTTACTTTTTATGCGTCCGGTTATCCAAGGATTGTTTGCATGGATATCAATATTTATAATCGCGAAAGGTTGGATGTTCATTTTATACAATTTCCAAGAATTTTACTTCGGCGGAGGCGAACATTGACGAAAAGGATTTTATGGGATCCGTTCCCTCAATGGTAACATTTGATCGGGCTAAGAGCAATCTAGTTACATAAGTATGTAAGTTTGTTTAATTTTTAGATTGTAAACGTCGAGGTAAACAAGGGAAAGTCTCGACGATTGGGAAAGCATAAACTCGACGGAAAACGTTTGAAATTACGATATTATTAACGTTTTTTGTGGAATCTGAGTTTTTAAAAACAAAACCATTTCAGCTGCGGAAAAAAATTTTATTCTCACAAATAAAAATTTCTACTTAATGTCATAAAAGTGTCTTCAATGACTTTCATATCCTTAAGCGTTATTTTATTGACCAAAATAACATTTTCTAATTTTTATTAGTCTCAATTTTCTACATAAAAATTTATAAACTTTCAAAGATTTCACGACAAATAGCATCAGCAAACGGGCCAAACACAACACACATTGTGTCAAAAAGGTCATATAACTTTCCTTATTTTGTGTTTAAAAAAAAGGAGAAATTAATCAAAATGTTTTTTTCCGGGCAGTATCATTTGGCAATATCCCCCCGATGAAAGTTATAGTATCGATCCAAAAACTGGTTTTTTTTTCTTATTTTACGCAACCCTGTCGTCTCCTTAGGAGGGTAAGATTCGTGACCGGAGTTATGGTTACAATGCGAAATTACATGGCCCCAGGTGGCGGAGAAAACAACGTTAAATGTCAAAAACAAAATCACGGATTTTCAAATTCTAGGTATTGAAAAAACCATTTCTTCAGAACTAGATTTTTTTTTGCAAAGTTCAACTTCGACAAAAACGCTAATAGTGTCTGTGCCTCCATCTACTGGAACTAGGCATCAAATGAATTTCACTTTTAAGAACCTAGAGAGCGCTCTTTCAGACGATTAAGGAATAAAACTGCTGTGGATGAATACGCCAGGTAATGTGAAAACATCAATATCGTTTTTAAAACAAACAAATTTATTGTACAAAAAAATACATCTTAAAAATGTACAGTTTTTATGTTGGTAAGACTGGAAAAGATGAATGAAACCAAGTGGCTGACTGCAGATTTTGTCCGCTTTAAGGGTTGAAATGTTTTTTGTTGTTTTCGTCGGAGGTTTTAAATTTTTTTTATTTCCTTTTGCGGTGACCACTAAAATATTTTGGAATTAAATTTTTTTTGTTGAATTTGCTGATTATGGATTTGAAAGCCTTTATGAGAACGATAATTAACTTTACCGGCTAACGAATTTTAATGGCACAATCAGATAGCAGAGCAGAAGGCCCTGCTCTCAGGCAGGCGACACATTGGTCCTTCACTTCACAAGGTCTCCCCAAATTTTGCTAATCCCCGCGATTTGAATACATTAGCAAGAGGGAGAGGTCGGATGTTTCCAAGCTTGCCCCTTCCTTTTGCGCTTAGCCCTTTTTTGTTTTTGTTGTCTTGAATATTCCACTCGATTTAACAACATGATTCGACCAATTGTCTAAGAGGAGGGGCAAGATGAAAAGGAAATGAGCGGAAGACAATCAGGAGTTGTCGGTTTTTTCAATCTCTCAATTGGCTAAATATTTTAACTGTATCTGTAGAATCGATGAGGTGATGACCTCAAGATTTGATGGTTTGGATAAGAAAATGTTATAAGGAGTAAGACAGCGGGAGATCGCTATGGAACCGGCCGATATATCGTTTAAATAAAGGCTTTTTGTCATCAGAAAATTAGAAATTACCATGATGGAACGTGCTCGGGTTCTTCGCAGGTGAGAGTGCTCTCGTCCAAAACTTTGCCTTCACCACAAGCAATAAGACGCGGGAATCCGTTTACGCAGGTGACGAGATGATCGCAGTCGCCGGGAATAGCGTAACGGGGGTACGGATGGAATTTAGCAGAAATGGAATGAGGGTCGACTTTGTCAGGACATTTGAATCCAACGACGGCTAAAAAAAATGTTGAAAACCATCAGCGCGAATAATTCTTTTACCTTCAGGGTTGCAGTGGTCAAGAAGAAGATCGGGCCAGTTGCACGAATGGGTTTTTTCGTCGTACGCCAAACCAGGGTCACAATGGTTCAAATACGGATAACCATCAGCACATTTGATATAATTCGTCGAACAGTGAGGCCCTTCAGGATATATTCCGTATTTATATTCGCATCCTGGAGAACTTATTGGAACCACTATAAAAATGATATTTCAAAACCAAAAATCGACTTCCCAATACATACAAACTGCTTTCCTTTCACCGCATTCGACAGCCCAATGGTAATTGCAGTGATTATGTACGCCGCCTTTTCCGTCGAAAAGGAGACCGTTTTCGCACTGTTCGAGCGTCAAAGTTCCGTTTGTACAAAGGAAGAAATGATCGCACGCTTCAGGATGGGCGTAAGCTTGGACTCCGTGTTGTTCCGGACATCCCGGGCCATCAAGTACTGGTATTCCCAAAACTAAAAAAAAATTATAAAATCACGATTATAATATTTCGATCGAGATTTTCTCTTTTATACATAAAAAAACGTGTCAACGTAACTTGAGACTTTCATAATTTAGTTACGTGTCTTTCTATGTAACGACATGGGGGTCATAATATCTTTTTTTTTCGTACTCCGGATTACCTTGAGGACTCCCTTCCTAGGGACTTTATACGACCTTGGCAATTCAAGTCGATTTTTTTAGTCAGGAAATTATGATTATAAAAGTAACGGTTCAAAACGGCTCATATTATCTCTGGTACACTTTCGCCTTTCGGCCTCGCCCTACAGACAAACAAAACGAGATTTCTTGCGTAATAAAAACCGTTCACTTTATATATTTAAAAAAATCATATTAAAAATTTGTTATCCTTTCTTTAGAAAACCTCCTTTCTTCTGGAAATAATTTCTTTCGTCCGCTTTCTATCATTCTACGACATGCATCAACAAGCTTTTAATGGCTTCCATTTTTAACCTCCTGATAAGGGTAGGTTACAGTTTTCTTTTCAAATGTAAAATTTAAAAAAAAGTTTAATTCAATGCAACTTGGACCGGTTTCCGGGTGGTTTGAATATAAAACTTACATGTTTTCCGTTTTTAAAATGGCACTGGACGACCCTGGCCAAAAGAAAGAACAATTCGCAACTTTTGCAGAAATAAAATTTTTTAATTACTTAATTACGTAAAGACTTTAAAATTAAAATAAAATTTGTAAATTTTTGGTATTCCCTGATCCTGAAATAACACTTGCCTGATGACAGAAGGGCAACAAACGCTAAAGATTTGGCGTACATGACTTAGGCGGGAGTCGTTGAAATACTGAAAGGTCTTCAGGAGCCGACGAAGAACTCGAGTGGGGCCCAGAGGGAGGGGAAGGGGCGATCTTATGCAACACCCTTTTTATAAAAGTTACTTGAAATTTAAGGAGAATGAGCTTATTGATCGAATTTTTTTAAAGATTGCACATTTTTACAGTGAAAGGATTAAATGGAGCGGATATTAGAATGTGGAATGCTCGTTTTGCTAATCATTCATCAATTTTACCATATTTTTGTATAAAAAAAGGTTAAAAATTGTAGCAAAAATAACATTTTTCATTTTAAATTATCTTCGCCCGAAATATCAAAAACTATTTACATTTTGAATAATTGGGCATAACTGATTCGATCTTTCAATTTTCCAATGACTTCCTTCATAGCCTCAATCAATCGATGAAAAATTCAATATTAAAATCATTTTCCATTCTGTATTTGGAATGTTTGTACAATGAAAATCTTGACTTTTATTCTTTTTATAACGCCTTTTATCCTTTCTAAAAAGGTTGATTCGTTAATTATTTTGAGTTTTCTTAAATGATTTTTAAGGTGGAGCAAATTTTGACGATCGAAAAAATGTTCAATTGTCCGGACCGTGTGGCTCAGAATCCGAATTTGGAAAATACATATAACACTATTCGAAATGTTTCTTTTAAAAAATATAAATACATACAAGTCGCAAACGGCTTCATGTATATAAACGCACCCTTAAAGAAAATGCCGGTGAGTTTTTTTTGTTCTACTAATATTATAATTTTAATTTTAGACGGATATCGTACTCAAAAGATGTGATTCTTCTGAGGAAAGTTCGTGTGAAAATTTTATTAAAATGAAATTTAATGATTTGTGCCCGCTGTTTTTGGAGAAAGGTCAAGTCCATACGCCATTCGCCGAAGCTTTTCATCCTCCGATCAAATGCCCATTGATCAAAGTAAATTTTAATTTGGGTTTAGTGTGGTAGTCCTGGATGTGTAGAAGGATTTTTTAATTGAAACCTTCTATACTATCCATCAGGTCAAGCCACTTCTTTGGAGTTGGCTTCGAAAATGCGAAGCCAATTCCACTCATCCGATCTCTCCAACCGAATGAAGAAAAAATTAATTCCTTTAACAAAATTATTTCCAGGGCACTCTTTTTACCATCACGAACGCGACTATTGACTCCGGTAAAGCTCTAAAAATCCTCGCGTACGTCCCCAACGTTTATAATTACAACTGGGTCCTTCGATTTATGGGGAAAACTCCGGCCAACGTCGAAATATGGTGTCAAGACCTTTGGTTTAAATTTTACGAAATAAAAGTTCGTAAATCATAAGGAGGTTTGGATTAAATTATAAGTTTATGACTAACAGTTCTTGTGCAATGCCTTTTAAAAGCAATTAGCCTATTTCCATTGACTTTTATAAAAATATAAAATATTTTGTGTCGTTTCTTTTCGAATTCCCGAGTTTTTTTGCAAGTTCTTTGAATTTTCCTTCTCCATGCGATTTTAGAAATTTTGGAAAAAGTGCTTGGTATGAAGCAAAGGATGCCGGAGGGGAATAAAATTGTTAAAATAAACCTACGGAGTCTGGAAGAACTATGCGTTACGACGGGAGAAGGCTATGCCCATAGGTGGGGGCTTTCGCCATATTTCCTTGGTGACCGTTGGGGCAAACTCCTAAGAAGTAGCCTGACTATAATCCACACAGCAGAAGGGATTAATCAAATTAAAAATTTTTTCTTTATTTCCCTTAGATCTTCCGGCCACTCTTCAGAATTGGGTTCCGTTCTAAAGCATATGGCGAAAGCCCCCGCCTGGGCCCATACCCTACCATAATTTGGGTTCTTGACAACCGCGGTGTAAAAAGCAATCAACGAGGATTCCTTTAAACCGGTGAGACTTCAGAAATTAGCAATGAATGCTTCAAGGTCGTGATTCGCGTGATCACAGAATTTAGTTAAGCCAGCCACACCGGGGTGCTATGCGGGATAGTAGATTTTTCCTATTTTTCGTGAGCCAACATATAATAATTATTTTCAGTTTTAAACTTTATGGACAAAAAAAAATTAGTGTTATTTTTTCATCATTTCAATTAATCTTGAAAAAATCAAGAACATCCTTAATGACTGGACTGAAACATAATTAAAAACTAACGTTGAAAAAGCGGTCATTCATCAGAGCATTGAAACAATGGAAGGAATGAAGTTTATTTTGTACTTTTCAATTTTAATATTTTTCTCTGTGGGCGCCAAAAAAGTAAGTTCCCTTGTTCCTAATATTTTATGTATTTATTTATTTTTAGGTTGAAAGAATCACAAATATCGAATCGCTTCAAAACTGCCCAGATATGGTGGCCAAAAATCCGAATTTCGATAAACAATTTAATACTGTTTACAACATAACGTACACCAAATCTAATACACTCAGGTTGTCAGTGGAAACTTCTTGATTAATAATGGCGTTAAAAAAATACCGGTTAGCCATTGTTGTTTTTAATTCATGTCATTCACCAGAAGGTGTCTCTGACGAATTTGAAGAGATTTCTTTCAGGCAAATGTAGTGTTGAAAAGATGCCAGACAAAAAAAGAAAGCAGTTGTGAAAATTTTATTCGTATGAAATTTAACGATCTATGCCCGATGTTTTTGGAGAAAGACCAACCTCTGACGCCTTTTCCAAGGCTTTCAGCCCTCCTATTGACTGCCCGCATATTAAAGTAATTTAATCATTTTTAGAAGACATAATTCTTTATTTTCTAGGGAACACGATACACCATAACCAACGCCACCGTTGACGTCGATAAAGCGCTCAAATTTTTTAAAATGGTCCCCAACATCTACAACTTTTTTTGGACTGTTAGGTTCGAAGGGAAAAGCGACAACAATATCATTTGGTGTATGGAATTAACTTTGAGATTTTACGAAGTTAAAGGAAGACAGTAATATTTTATTGTCAAATAAATAACAGATTAAATTCTTTTTGAAATTTTCGTCCAATGGCCGTTCAAATTCCTCAAAACTATGTCAGAACATAATTCTACTCCGCTTTCATCTACGCCTTCAAATTTATAATTTAATATCAATTTTGCTAATACTGATTTCATTTCCATCATTGCGAACTTTTGCCCTGAAAAAAAAATTAAAAAAATAGATTGAACAACACTGCTAAACAGTGATGTATTAAATGAAGCCAATAAAAATTTACCTATACAATTTCTGGGGCCACCGCTAAAAGGTATGTATGAAAAAGGATGTCTTAAATATTTCTCTCCTGGGAGAAAACGGTCTGGATTGAAAATTTCAGGATCATCGAAATACTCCGTATTTCTATGTGTGAAAAATATGCTCACAGCAACTTCAGTTCCAGCCGGAAGTGTATAACCGCCTAAAATCCAAAATTAACGTAAATTTATGTTTAAAAATTTACTTGGAAGCTTTATATCTTGACATAATTTCCTTTCGATAAAAGGAATGCTTGGGAATAATCTAAGAGATTCTTTGATGACTCTTTCTAAATATTTCATTTCTTGCAAATCTTCCATTTTGAAATCAGTCGTTTTTGAAAACTTTTCCTTTAATTCATCGTGAATCGCTTCCTGTTTGAAAATTCTAATTCAGTCGAAATAATATCAAATAATTACCTGAATATTAGGATATTTGACTAAATTGCTGAGGGTGAAGCCGAGCGCTGTTGCTGTAGTATCTTGACCCTGTAAATGATTTGATGAAATCGAATTCAAATAAAACTTTAGTAAAATTAGCATTGGAAAAAACTGGAGGCTAAAAAAAAATAGGCTTTACGCCTCCATTGCAACCATAATTTGTCCGTATTTTATCCTCTAAAGCACCAATCTTAGTCTAACATAAAGAATAAAGTGAATGGTGAGGATTAGAGTTTATAGAGAAACCCTCATTGTCGGGTTTTTGGGGAAGAGTCTTCCAGACCTCGTTGGGTCAAATTGATTTTAGATTTCCACTAAAGTCTGTGGTTCCGGATTTTTACATCCAAAATTATTTAGAACCTGTCAAGTCTCTAAATTAGCCGTCTATAATCGTCACCGTCCACTTAGCCTTGATGTCTGGTCTTATCAACTTTAACGATGATTTTAAGTTATGAGAGAAACTTATCTTTTTGCTTACTTCAAACATGAATGTATTTACTTCGTCCCTGATATCTCTGTCAGTTTTAAACGCAGTATTTCCTTCTTTCCTCATTTTCATCAACAATTCGATAAACGTGGTTTTAGATTCCGAATTTTTGTCTACAATATTCTCGTTTTCTTTGAGAACTCGATTTCCGATGCTGTTTAACACAGAAAGGTGTTCCTCTGCTTTCCTTTTGTAGCCCAAAGCCGACCATAACGCTTCCGAATGAATCCACGGTCGACGATTTCGTAACATTAGTAAATGGATATAATCTTCAACAGCTTTTAAGTAAGGGGAATTATGGTTAGTCTGTGCGTCGACTTTACTACCCATCGCAGTTTCTAAAATAATTTTATCTTTTGAAGTTCAAATAGCATTTCTTACCGCATATACTGTCAAGAGTGAAACGCGAAATAAACGTTTGAATATTGACCGATTTATGTACGGATCCTTCCAAACAATCGAGAAGAATCCGACCGTTTTTGTTGAATACTTCGAGAAATCGTTTGAGAATCGTAAAATGAAATGTTGGGGTTAAAGCTTTTCGCTTGTTACGCCATATTTCACCTTATTATGAAAAAAGATTATTATTAGACTTCAAAATTTTTAAGCCACGCATTTTTTAGCGTCAAGCGGTGAAGGAGATTGCCCGTGCTTTCTATAAGTAACTTTTACGCTACACGTAAACAGGTAGCTACCCGAAGTGTGGACTACCTGTCACGTTTTACGCTAGACGCGTAGAAAAAAAAAATGTGTGGCTCAAACTGAAAGAATAGTAACCTGCACTTGTGAGCAATCCGAAGCCGAGCCAAGGATGCAAGAAGGAGTATACTCTTGATTCTTTTATCTGAGTGTCTGAATCTACGAGTATTGCCTAAAAATATCAAATCAAAAACAAGTATTCGACAAATTTTTATTTGGTGTTTTGAAAGGCTAGCGAGACCGCTCTCTCTCTGGCTCTGAATTTTGTGGTGCAGAAAAAAAATCCGATTTTTTTCGGTATTAAAAATACTAACTCCGACATCATTAGGATCGCTCAGCAAAACCCAGAGGGTACTTCCGACCCAGACACGAACGATAGGCCCGTATTCCTTAAACCACTCACCCCGTCTAACCAACGTATCTTGAAAAAATAATAATATAATATTTCTAATTAAAATATGTAAGTACCTTTTCCATTTCTCGGTATTTGATGGATGTTTCCAATGAAAGGAAGCGTTGGAGGGCCAGGGATGTTAGCAGAAATTCGTACGATTCGTTCGTCCGCTTTATACTTATAGTATAATACCAAGAGAAAAGTTGCTGCTAATATAATAGTCAACATTCTGCAGCTGCAAAGGCCTTACTAAATGGATGTGCACTTTTCAGTTACTTATAAAGAAATAACGAGCTTTTCATGGCCGCTTTATCCATTATCGAAGTGTTTAAAATTTTTTAACGTGATGGGCGATAACTTGAAATGATTCTTCAATACGTTTGTCCTTTCCTTAAAGTTAGGCTGAGTAAGCCCCTGCAGCGTCATGCATGATAAGTTTATTGTTTAGAAAAACTAATTTTTATTATTTTTATTTACATAATTAACATCTTTTTTTAATTGTCATCCAATGACCGTTCATAGACTGTAAAACTATATCAGGATTTAACTGAACTTCCCATTTTTCGGGCATAGGCTCGAAAGTATAATTCAATATTAGTTTTGCGAGGACAGATTTGAGTTCCATCATAGCGAATTTTTGACCTGAAAAATAAAATTGTATTAATTTTTCTTTCGACTTTTGAGCAACCTATGCAGTTTCTCGGTCCGGCGCTGAATGGTATGTAAGAATAAGGGTGCCTTTTTGAGGTTATTTCTGGTAGAAAATTGTCCGGATTGAAATGGTTCGGCTGTTCGTAATAGTTGATGTTTCTGTGAGTGAAGAAGATGCTCACTGCGACCAAACTTCCAGCTGGAATCGTATAACCACCTAAGATTGAAACAAGTATTAGATTTTTTTTTCTAAGCCAACTTTACTTGGGATTTTCATGTCCTTGTCTAATTTTCTGTCAATAACAGGCACACTTGGAAAAAGTCTCAGCGATTCCTTAATGACTCGTTCTAAATATTTCATTTCGTTTAAATCTTCGTACTTAAAATTAGCCGTTTTCGTGCTTATCGTCTTTAATTCTTCGTAAATGAGCTCCTGTAAACATCTTATTATTGGGTTCACATACAGTTTGTGCTTCTCACCTGTATATGAGGATGCTTTGCTAATAGGCTCAATGTAAAGCATATCGAAGCAGTAGTAGTGTCGTGGCCCTAAAAAACTCAATATAGATTTGATGCATTGATTTTCCAGTTTGGCTCGCTGAATGTGCTTCGCTAGCACATTTTTTGTACTTACTTCAAACATGAACGTATTCACTTCTTCTCTGATATCACCGTCAGATTTAAATGTATTACTCCCCTCTTTTTTCATTTTCAGCAATAATTTAAGAAAAGCTGTTTTCTTTTTCAAGCCTGCACAAATCAGAATTATGAGAGCCAAAAAAAAATTGTTCTCACCAAAATCGCTTTCTTCATAATTTTCTTCTTCAGTGTTTTCGTTTTCTTTCAAAACTTTATTCGTGATATTGTTAAGAGTTGTTAGAAGTTTATGTTCTAATTTTCGATAGCCAAAAAGCGACCATAGAATGTCTGGATAAAGCCACGGCTTTCTAATCCTTTCTGATATCAAATGGCACATTCTGTAATAATTTTTTCATTTTTTGGAAGTATTTTAGGGAAAAAATTTTACTCTCTGACTGCTTTTACGTAAGGAGAATGGACGTTTTTCTGAGCGTCGATTTGTGTACCCATCGCAGTTTCTGAAATTCATTTATTTTTTTAATTTATAATCAGATTTTCATTACCGCAAATGACGTCTAAAGTGTAGCGAGATATGAAAGGTTGAATGTCGACCTTTTTCTGATCGCAACTCTCCAAGCAATCGACGAGGATTCGACCGTTTTTGTTGAAAACGTCGATGAATTGTTCGAGTATGGAAAAGTGAAATGCGGGGGTCAATGCTTTGCGTCTGTGCCTCCATTTTTCGCCTAGAAAAATTAAAAAAAAATTATCCAAATTCAAAGCAGTTGGGTATCGCATTTTTCAACCCGTTCATCATAAAGCGAAAAGAGTGCACCGATGGTAGTTTGTGACGTCATCAAACGTCGAGAACAGATTGAGGTTCGACCGCGCTTTGCTTTGATCGTTATCAATATTATTCTTATCTCTTATCATTGCTTTAAACTTCACACGTTTTAAATTAGAGAAAAAAAAAATATGTTGGATGTAAAGTTCTACGACCCAATAAAAGCAAATTTACACGTTTTATCTCCCGACGGAAGTCGCCTTCTAGTCAAAAACGGTACAAAACACGAAATTCGTCTTCTACCTTCGTTTGAAATCCTACACAAATTCGAAGAAATTTCAGAAAACTTTTGTTTCTCCACGAACCCAAATTTGATCTCCTACACGACAGTTTCTTCTTATAAAATCACCGATTTTGAGTCTTTTAGTGCCGAAACTAACGTAAAAGAGAAATAAAACGAATCCTATGGAACAAAAAAGGCGACGTTGTTGCCTTCGTTTCCGATCTCGAGCTCTTCATAATCGTCCACGATGTCAAAGATAATAAAAATTACAAACTTAAAGGTGCCACTTTTGACCTTTCTGACAATCCTTTGTGCAACTTTAGCCCCAATGATGACTACTTTTGTACATATTCTGGTCAAAAAGTCTTCATTTACTGCTGTAATAAGTGGACTTTAAATTTAACTTTAAACTTCTATGGTGGTTTAAACTTTAAATTTATATCTCCTTATTTTATTATCTTGACTAATGAGAATTCATTTTGTGTCTTTTCCTTGTTTGGCTCAAAAATTTATGAAGAAAGCCAACTTCCGGATGAATGTGTCAAAGATATCTCAGTTTCTTGTTTTTGTACGTGTCTCGCGTTGTTCTCAAACTCTCTCGTTTTGTATGAAAGCGTTTCTTTGAAGCGTCTCATCAAAATTGATTACCCGCTCAAAATTGGCTCAGAAACCATAATATGGGAGAAAAGCGATGGAAGGATGAGACTCAAATTTGTTATAAATGAAACGTTGGAGATACAGAGTGTTAAGAATATAAATGACGAATTTAAAACTAAGAAAAGAGGTTTCTTCACTTCGTTTAGTTCTGATGGAAGAACAATTGCTTCGTATAATCCAGGGATTCCTCGTGTCGTTTGGATACATCGTTGGGATGAAGAACCTGCATTGAAATCCATCATTCTGATTGACGAAAAAGTCCAAGGCTTAAAATGGGCGAAAGAAAATGTTTTAGCAATCGTATGCTGTGACCAAGTGATCTTTTGGACAGAATCATCATGCAGTTGCGTCTTGTGCGATAATATCGAATTTAATTGGATCTATAGATCAAGGTCAACCTGCACGATTGGTAATAAATCTATAGTCCAACTCGTAACTGTCAGTTCTTAACATTCATAGAATTTTCTTAGTTACGATACAAGAGATGTCTTGTTTGCCAGAGCACATTCTGTTGCCCTAAGCTGGTTAAATTTTGTATCTTGGTCAATTCTTAAGAGGAAAAAAGTAAAAATAAGTCATCAAACCTGTACTGGTGAGCAAGCCTAGTCCAAGCCAAGAGTGTAAAAAGTTGTAAATATTCGATTTTGTCAATTCATTTGTATCTTTCAATACAACCTTAAAAAATATATTATTTTAAAGATTTAATTTTATTTATAATTAAACCTCGCAGTCTTTCGGGTCACTTAAGAAAATGATGAGAAGATTTCCAATCCATAATCTAACAACGTTGCCGTACTCTTTGATCAATTCATTTCTTAACTTAAGAGCATCTAAAAATAATATTTACAAAAAATCAAATCATTTTCTCTGATTACCTTTCCCATTTGGCGGAATTAGATGCATGTTGCCGATTAAAGGGAGCGTCGGAGGGCCTGGAATGTCCGAAGAAAGTCGAACGGTTCGACTATTCGCTTTGTACTTAAGCCAAAGTACAAAACATAAAGTTAATATTAGTATCAATAACATTTTTTACTGTTATAATCATTTAGATTAAATATCTCTACTTTTTTTCAGTCAAGGTCAGACAAATGGTGGGGGAGATGATTGGAATCTTCACCATGTATTTTGATAAAAGTTTTTTATTATAATTTATTTTAACCAATGAGTACACTTGAAAAACAAGAAACTCCAAATTATAAAACTTGAAAAATGTGAGCCAACCATTGGTTATGTAGTATTATTATAAAATTATTGTAGTATTATGATAAAACTAAAGAAAAGGCTAAAAAAAAAAACCATCGTCGACTTTTGTCCCCACTGGATGAGTATCTGTTAGTTTTCTGCTCAAGCTTGGGAGCCTTATTTAATTTATCCTTTAAATAGGGAATCAAAAGGAAAAATAATCCATTGCACTAAATATCTTTGTGTGAGAAAAAGAAGGAAAAGGATGCACCAAAAGAATTCTTAAGAACATGAGGATTCATTGTCTATTTCCATTGTCTATTGTCCAAAAATTGTTATCAAACATTTTTGCAGAGTGTGCACTAAGGTTATTTGTCTGTTTTATTGAGAATAATTTAATTATTATACAGCTTATTTAATAATTAATTCATAGTGAGTGCATAGTTGGTGTCCTTGATTTTGATTGGTGTGTCGATTTTTGGTTTCATTGGCCCTTAACGCATCATTCATAGAGGCAATCGTACATTTTTTCCAGCTTTCTAATTAGATGAAAATGAATATTTTATGGACATTATTTTTATTTATTATTAAAATAGATATATGTGTGCCGTCTTTTTGGGACGGCGTACTAGAATTTTTCAATTCTGAGGGATGCAGCCCCTATTTCACCGCCAGAATCGACGAAAATGGTAACGAATTTACATTTTTGATCTGAAGACCTGAAGACTGTTCATAATTTAATCAAAAATGTAGCAATTATTGGGGGGGGGGTGATATAAATATAAATAAATATTGTATGTATAACCTTCCGTTATCCGTTCCTTCAGTTCATTGAAATCGTCGAGCCGGTCTTTTTAATGTTGTTATTTAATTTTAGATAAATATAATGAATTTTAAATGTTTTGTTATATTTTTAATTGTGTTCGTCAGTACGATAAAGCGTAGTGACCAGTTTTTCAATTTTCAAGCGGCCCTCGATGCACTATTTAATGCTTTTAAGTCTGAAAGATGCAGTCCATATTTTACATCAAGGATAGACGAAGATGGTGAAAATTCAATAATTTGTTTGATATTAGGGGGTGATAGAGAAGAGTGGTTTCTTTTGAATATGATTGGTGCCGAAGGCTTAGTATCAGTCTTTTAGGCAGATTTTTTTTATTTTAGCTCTTCGAAAAAATCTCTCTTATTTGGTCTACGGGCAGCCTTTTGTGATTAGAGAGATGGTGACGCTTATTGCCGAGCATCGGAAAGAACATGCTTATCACCAAAAACCGCTTGTGATGAGCTTTCACGGTAGCCAAGGAACCGGAAAAAATTTGGTTTCTACTATCGTAATCGAACATCTTTTCCTCCGCGGTGTTGGTAGTAAATACGTTCATTATTTCAACGGTCGAATGCATTTCACCAGACGTTCTAATAACGATGAAGATCGAGTAAGTGGAGATCATTTTGTTGTATAATTTTTGTATGTCTTTTAGGATTTGTTAATGTACACCGTTCAATCAAGTCTACGGCAGTGTCCATATTCTGCGTTTATATTTGATGAAATTGAAAAATTTCCTTCAAGTATATTAGATGATATTAAACACATCATTAATTACAATTCATTTAATTTGGCAGGCATCGATTGCCGGTAAAGTTTTTATCCTTTTTTCTTTCTTTATTTTATTATTTATTTTAAGGAAAGCGTTGTTTATATTTTTATCGAATTCCGGAATGGAGGCGATCAACAAGAACGCGTATGAATTATGGAGTGCGAATGTGCACCGAAATGATTTCAAATATGGCCTATTTAAGGACTTAATTACAGAAGTTTACAATGCAGAGGGTTGGAAATTGTTTAAATTTTTAACGTTTTTAAATCCTTTTGGATCTTCAGGGGCTTTAAAAAATAGCGAGTTGATAGAATCTTCGTTGATTGATTTCTATGTGCCGTTTTTACCACTTGAAAAACATCATGTCGTTCAATGTATAAGGAGTGAAGCTAGAAAAATTGGGTCTATATCACCGGAAGAAATTCAGTAAGTTTATTAACATTAGAGTAGAGTCAGAAAGTTTTCTTGTTTTTATTTTTTTAGGGAAGTATTGGACAGCTTGGACTTCCAGCCTGAAGACACGCAGGTGTATTCAAGACACGGGTGTAAAAATATTAAAAATTTAGTTACCATGGTTTTAAGAAGAAAGCATTACTCAAGATATAAGGATGAATTTTAAATTCTGTCACTGTTACAGAATCTTTTTTTACCGCAAATGTCATTAGGTTTTTTTTTTCATTGTTTTGTCTTTAATTGTAATTTTTTTAACAAAAAAAAAACCTTTCTTTCAGCTACCATGTAAATTTTCTCTTATTTTTCGAAACAGCCTTAGTCCTTAATTTTCGAATTTTAAGGTGTCTTCAGTCATTAGGCTTTTTTAAAATATATTTTTGGGTGCTTTTTCATCATTTGAAAGAGAATCCCTTTTCCTGATATAAGATGCTTTTCCCACTCTTTAGGCCATTGGCCTCTGACAAAGCGTTGCCCCAACCTCGAAGACGGGGAAAAAAATTTTGGTATAAAAATAAGGTTTTTAAGTAGTTTTATTATTTTAAATATACAAAATTATTTATAAGGTGGTACAATTTGATGTTGATTCTTCTTTGAAAACTTTTTGCCGCCCGGGGCCGGCAAGAGGTCGATTGCGTTCGTCCCAAATGGTGACGCCATCGCATGCGCAGATTTTTTTGTCGTTTTCGAACAAACCGGCAGACCTGGAAATAATTCCACAAGCGAGCCTTTCGCCTGAATTACCATCGACCAACGAATTTTCGTTTGGTCCTTTTCCTAAATCGTCTTCTCTTTCGGTGACTACGACGCTCCTCCCGATGATATCTTGTACGTTAACTAATTTATTGACTATCCGAAAAACCGCTCGACCATCTTCATCAGCGCTTACATTCCCTAAATCTCCCGTATGCTATTAAAAAATAAATACATTTCAAATAAACATCAACTCACCCGACAAACATCATCTGGTCCTCCGTGTGTAGAATCATTAAGATCAAAATGATCTCCAACACTAAAAAAAAAAATGTTTAAAAATTTATACAAAATAAAAAAACCTGTCACATCCTCTGGATAGGTCACCGCATTCGTGAATATGTAATCCATGATTGCCAGGAGATAATCCATCGATTGTTCCATCAATAATACAATTTTCATCATTTTGAATAAACCTCACGACTCCGGTAACTCCCAAACCGTAGCCAATTGCACCACCGAGCATGGCAACTGCAGCTTTAGTTTCTGTCCGGTCTAAAATAAGAATAACATTTGGAACAACCCCATTGGCATTAAACTTGCGTACCAATTTTTTTCGCACCGTATCCCTTCAGAACGGCGACTTTTCCTGTCGATTCGATTTTCTCCTTTATGACAGAAGAAGGTAGGCTCGTTTCTATCAAAACCGTCCCTTTTCTAGCGAAACCTCAACATCTTTAACACCTTCTACTTCTTTTAGCGTTTTCTCAATATTATTCACGCAATTCTGACATGTCATTTTCACCGCGAATTCCATCTACAATTTCCATCCATTTGGGATTAAAATACATATTGATTTTAAATGCCATCAATTGAACTTACCACCAAATCCATTTTTTATGATTAATTTTATAAATTGGTCGCAAATTTGGTTGGAAAATGTTTTAAATCAATGAATACGCAATGTCATGTTTTTAGTTGTTGACTGTTCTTGACCTTCGATAAGATTATAACCACTCAATATTACATATCCTTCTTTATTGTAGGTTATTTCGTTGTTATATCTATGTCGACATAAAACTCATAAAAATGATATTTTTTTAATGAAAAAATGAAAATTAAATCATAAGATGAGTGGAAGAGACGGTTTTAGATCTCCTTTATCAAAAGAGTCTTTGAACTCATCATTTAGTCTTCCTTCGCCCGCTACTCATAGGTAAAAATTTCGATTTTCTGTACATTTTAACTTTTTTTAAAATTTTAATATATAGAGGGACCTGCATGTCTGCTGCAATGAAACGTTACCGATATCTCCGTCGTCTTCTTAAATTCGACCAAATGGACTTCGAATTTGCCATCTGGCAAATGACGTATTTATTTCTAAATCCACAAAAAGTCTATAGAAACTTCCAGTATAGAAAACGTGCGTAGTTTTATGTTTAATATAATATCTAAAGTTTATTTTTAGAAACCAAGTCGCAGTTTGCGCGAGACGATCCCGCGTTTTTCGTCCTCTTACTTCTATGGACGTTCAGTAAGTGTCAAAAAGATCAATATGGAAAGTAATTTTTGTTTTTTTTTAGTCGCTTCTGTCGGATTTACATTTGTACTAAACCTTTCAGTACTATCATTTATCAAATTTAATCTGTATATAGTATTCGTTGACTGTATACTTGTTGGAGTTTGTGTCGCCACAACTCTTTGGTATGTTGCGCATGGATTGGATAAATTCTGAACTTCTTTTTAGGTTTTTAAGTAACAAATATTTACTCAAACCGTCAAGTTCTGGTCAAGACGTAGAATGGGGATATGCGTTCGATATCCATTTGAACGCATTTTTCCCTCCTCTTGTCATCTTACATGTCATACAACTCTTTTTTTACAACAGTTAGTATTTAAAAATTCTCATTAAACAGTAATCATAATTATTTTTTCAGTTTTTATCAGCAAAGATTTATTCATTTCGAGACTTTTCGGAAACACTTTGTGGCTCATTTCTTTTATTTATTATCTTTATATAACATTCCTGGGATACAGCAGTAAGTTTCACTTCATATAACCCTTTATAAGATTTTAGTCAACCATAAATTTCTTTTTAGGTTTGCAAATATTGCACAAGACTCAAATTCTGCTATCGCCAGTGATTCCTTTATTTTTCGTCTATGCCCTCACTATCGCTCTCGGCTGGAACGTAACAGAATCTGTCATGAACTTTTACGAATATAGAGTAATTTAAATGTACAACAAAAAATGTATTTATTTACTAATTTTTATTATTTTCTTTTTGTAAATAAAGATAAGGTTTGTTAAACTTTTTTATCCAATCAGAAGAATAGGACTCACTGAAGTCACCCCCACAGACCAATCAGAGGCTGTAGAAATATTTAGGCCACACCCCAACCCAAGGAACGTTAATGGAACAAAATACACAGTGAACTAGTTATCATTTTTTTTTCTAAATATAAAAGGTTTATTAAATTCTATAACTTATACAACAAAAGCAGTCAAATGCAAAAAAAATTTAATATATTACATTAAAATTGTGACTAGGAAAAAAAAATTGATGATAGGTTTTAATCGATTTGTAAAAAAGGCTGAGGGAGAGAGGTGTTAATCGGGACATGATGTTTTTTACCTCGACCACGACCTCGTTTGGGCCCTCGGGTTCCCATATTGGCAGGACCTGGAGGTTTCAATCTGGGCCTACCTGGCCCTCTTTTTATACCACCTAAAATAAACACAATTTTTTAAAAGTCATTAGGTTTGTTCCAACCCCAGTTTGAAACTCCTGGAGCATGTGTAGAAGGATTCGGACGTTGTTTAAATCGTCCGTCAAATTAGACGTGTAAATCCTTCTGCGCATGCTCCAGATGTTTCAAACTGCAGTTGGAACAAAATAATATACCTGAAGATGAATTCGGGCGTCTTATAGCTTGTCTGGTTAAACCCCCTCGTAAAGGAGGTCGTCCTCTTTTAGGCCTCACTCGTTCTTTAAAAAAAAATAATTTGAGAGTTCCACACATAAAAATTTATAAATACCTGTTTTTTGTGGCTTTTCAATTGCTGGCATTTCTGAAATATCGGAAGTTTCAACAGTTTCTTCAACAACTACATCTGCATCTTGATCGTTGACCATTTCTACAATAACTTCTTCAGTTTTTGCTTGTTTTGATGAATCCTAAAAAAAAAAAATTAATTTTTCTCTTTAACTAAAAGATTTAGTTTTACTTTAGAGTTAATGGCTAGTTTTCTTTTTCTTTCTCTTTCTCTGACGTCTTGCCGTGACTCTTCCAGTTGTTTTCTTTCTTCTTGTTTTTGCCGATCTAAAAATTCAAATTTAGAAATAAAATACGTAAATAAAAAAAAAATTACATCGCTTTTCGATTTCAGCATCGTCTAGTAATAGTGAGACGACTTCTTTAGGCTTGAGGGTGTCCGGTTTGAAATTTCCTCCACTTATCACCATTCTTTGTATCTAAAAATTAAAAATATTCAAATTTTACACAAGGCTTTATTATTTGTTTTTTGAGAAAGACAGATAAAATTTAAACTGGGTCGAAATGTCAGTTGAAACATGGAAAATTCTAAATATAATTAGGAAAATCCCACTAGCAAAAGCTGTACAGAGTTGGAGTCGATTCCTTGTCCAAAAATAAGGGGGTTTACATTTAACTTTTTTTAGGACTAAATGTTTCGCCGCAGAGTTCCACTCTAACTGGGATACCCTGTATAAAAGTGAATTATTGATCATGATTTTTACTTCGCTTTTTTCTCTGGCTCTTTGAAGTATCCTCTCTTCGATCGTCCCTTTACAAATGAGCCTGTAAACGGTAACTTGTTTTGTCTGGCCCAATCGATGAGCACGGTCCATCGCCTGCTGATCCACAGTCGGATTCCAGTCGCTGTCATAAAATATCACAGTATCCGCAGCGGTGAGATTAATTCCCAAACCGCCCGCCCTTGTACTTAGAAGAAACACAAAAATATCAGCCCTAAAAACGAACGATAAAAAAAAATGGAAAATGAAACCTTTCATCTCACCTTGTTTGAAAATCAGCAACCATATCTCTACGATCTGATATTTTTGATGAACCATCCAACCTCATATACGTATGTTTTCTAAACCACATATATTCCTAAAAAGCAAAAATAATTAAAAATGAAAAAAATAATTTAAATTATTACCTCTAATAAATCGATCATTCTGGTCATCTGAGAGTAAATAAGGGCTCGGTGGCCTTGTTCTTTTAAGCGTGTTAAAAGCATGTCGAGAACATACAATTTTCCAGCATCTGTGACTAAAGTTCGCTTATCAGGGACAGAAATGTTTGACCATCCGTGAAGTGGTGTAACCGCAAGCAGACCACCTGGTTCGACTGGTGAAAACCGCGAGCTGTTCGCCAGCTGAGCGAGTTCAGGACTTCCATACCACAGAACCTGAGATCCGATGGGACCTTCACAGCGTAAATGCTGTTCCCAATAATTCGCCCAATTTCGACTTGTGCTGTACATCTCCTTCGATTTATAAACCTCAACCTAAAAACCAATTAAAAGCAATCTAAAAATAAGATTTAATACTTTTAGAGTTGGAACTTTCAAAAAAGCAGGAAATGAAACAGGTTCGCACTCGAGGATCTGCGGTTTTCTTGGAATGTGTACGAATTCAGGCAACGTTGGCAATTCATTAGAATCACCGGGTGGCTAAAATTTAAGATTAATCAAAATAAAAATGAAAATTTTTAATTTTACCATTATCTTTTTGGACCGCAATAACCTATGTTCTAAAGTTTCAGGCACAGAATGTATCAAAACAGTCTTATGGCAATAAAAATTATTATTCTGTGAGACAAACACAAAATTTTCAGGTACATTTTCAATATTGACGCCATATAAACATCTTTTTTGTTTCCATTTAAAGTTTTCTTTGATTCTCGACGAAATATGGAGAAGCCTAAAATTTTGAATTGATCAATCAAAAACGTTAATGTGACTGGTGCTGACCTGTTTAAAAGACCGCCGAGAGTTATTTGAAAGAGTTCGTGAGGAGAAAGTCCGACGATATTCATAAAACCGAAATTATCTCCATTTTGGATCGCCTTGTGGGCATATTCTGGCATCAATATGGAAAATTTATTGTACAGAAGATGTTTGATCGATGGATTCCATTTTTGAAGAAGACCTTCTTCGGTTATTAATTTCGGTACGACATAATCCTCACATGAGTGTGTCAAAGGAGCCCACGGTTCTCGTCTTTCAAACAGTTCAGGATGATTACAAACCTGGAAATATTCGTATGAACAAATTTTACTTTTATAAAAAATTTTTAAACCTTTCTGAACTGCATAACTAGATTCATTAAATTCGATGTGATAGTTTGAGCTGACTGATAAGATCCTGATGAATGTAGAAGATCTTCGATTTTTATCTTCTTTTTCAATCCTGAGAACATAAAAAAAATGGTCAAAAAAGTAAAAAATTTGTTTCTTTTTTGCCCCCTGTCCTGGAATGCTGAATTTGCTGTTATGTTCTTAGTGATGTAATAAATTTTATTTTTTTACCTGAATAAAGCAACTTTTGGCGAGTAGTCAGTGGGCAGTAAACCATTATTTCGATTTTATCCGAAAGTTCATTTTCGACGTCGGCTTTCACCCTTCTAAGCATAAACGGTTTCAAAATCATGTGAAGACGCGATAGATGTTCTAAAAATATAATTTATCAACCATCCATATTATCATAAAATTCACCAACTTTCATCTATGCTTGTTTTATGTTCAGCATGACTTTCAATATCCTTTGAAAACCATTCGTTGAACTCATCATGAGAGTCGAACATCGAAGGCATTATAAAGTGAAGAAGTGCCCAAAGTTCGGCCATGCTGTTCTGAATAGGTGTACCACTCAAAAGGAGCCGGTTTCGACAATTGAAGCCCAACAATAATTTCCATCTCATGCTAAACAAAAAATTATTAAGTCGTTTATATTAAATTTAAAATACCTTTGAGTGCTTTTTATAGCTTGAGCTTCATCTAAAATTAAATATTGCCATTTGATGCGATTAAAATATTTAAAATCGGTTATGACGAGTTGATAGCTTGTTATGACAACGTGGAAACTCGCTTCTTTTGTATTTATGTCTTTTCGGTCCCAAAATTGTCGTAAAGTTTTTCTTTCTTGTTGATTCCCCCAATATGGGACTACCTTAAAATCTGGGACGAATCTGGCCATTTCTTGTTGCCAGTTGTGTAAAGTGGAGGACGGAGAAATGATGAGAAAAGGACCCCAGACGGCTAAAAATCTAAAATTAGAAAAATAGAAAAAAAATGAAGGATAGTGTATACAGTATTTTTCAGCGATGTGGCAAAGGAAGGCGATGGATTGGACGGTTTTTCCAAGACCCATTTCGTCGGCTAAGATACCGTTGATGCCTTGGTCGTAAAGATTGACAAGCCAAGTCATTCCTTTGATTTGATAACCTTTTAATGATCCACGAAAAATTGTCGGCTGTGGTTTGTCTTCGCTGGCTTCTGTTTTGATTTCAGCATCATTTTGGATCGAAAGGCCAAATTCTTTGGCCCGACCTTCTTCAACGGAGCACGCTTTTTCAACTTTTAACCTCACTTTGTCTTTTTCCGCTTCGCAATCGTAGTCGTCGATTGCAGCCAAACGTGGATTCGCATCTTCGTCGAGTTGATTTAAAATGCGAAGCTGCTCTTCGGCAGATCCTCCTCCAAGTTTTCGCGACATAAAATGAGCATAAAGTTCAGTTTGAGTAATCAAAAAATTTAATTTTCTTTGCTGTCTTTTTGCTTCCATTAATTCGACATCCTGCTTTCGTTGTTCCTCTGCTTCTTTTTCTTGCTTTCGTCTTGCCTCACGTTCCGATCTTTCATGTCTTTTCCAATGAAGCTGCATCTCCCTCATCAACCTTTTCGCCCTCCATATTATATCCTTCATATTTTTCTGACTAGTCATCGCTTTGTGTCGCATATGTTTCATACATGAATTCGCAATTCGTTTACAACTCGTCAAAACCTCTTTATGGTTATTCATTTTACTCCTGTGAACTTTCCCGATTTCTTTTTTCGCCATATTCGACCAAATTTTACGCCTCCGATGTAACATGATTTCAGCGGCTTTAGTCTGTGTCGCTTTCTTTTTATGTACAGCACTTTTCTTAACTTTTGGCAACTGTTTAATCTCCTCTTCGACATTATTTTTAGGAACTTTTGGCTCAAAATTGACAACTTCATGATTCTCAATTTTCACTTTCTCCTTTTTATGAGACTTCTTCTTCTTGCTAAAACCCGCCGTTAAAACTTGATGCTCAGGAAATTTATCATGATTTGACAACAACCCAGCAGAATAATACTGAAACTGGCGATTCTAAAATAAAAACATATAAAAAATAAATAAAAACACAAATTATTAGCTAACTTTTTGATTTCTGTAAAACTTATTTTGATATTTTTTCATCAACACGTGCTGTTTGAGCATCGCTTTGAAGTCTTCTTCAGTTATCTCATCATCTGAAGAATCTGAGGTGTCGCTGAGTAGGATATCCTGCAACCAAAGTCGATCTGGCGTGATATTTGAAACATTATAAAGTCGAAGTTTATCAGAAATTCGATCTGAAACAAAATATTTAGTTAGATCCTAGAAAAATGCGAAGACAAACCATTTTTTGTGGTCGCCACTCCATTCCAGATAGTCTCACCGGTGTATTCGTCGACTCCGGCAAGTTCGGTGTCGGAATCGCTGGAAGCGTCTTCTTCGCTGAAAGAAACAATAAGATCGCCTTCAACTTTTTAATCGACTTACCCATCAGGCTCCTTTAGAAAATCTTCAACGTAAGTCAAAAACGAATCGATATTTAAGCTCCTCTCAAGCTGCTGGTGGTGTAGCGGTTTTGCTATTTCCGTTTTCACAACCATTTTTGGAACTTCATAACTCATTATTGAATATCCTAAATTTTTAAAATAAAATAAATTATTCTATAAATTTATAAAAATATAAAATAAAAACTCACATAAACACGCATCGAATATTTTCATACGCTCATTGTTTTTACTCGTCTTTTTTCCTTTATTTTTTTTTCTTTTACGTAACCTTCATTTTCTTCTCATTTTATGCGTTTTTATTCAACTTGGAAGTTGACAACCAACGGCCATGGGAGCCGTTAAAATAAAAAAAATTTAATAAAAGACAAAAAGCCATAGGAATACTTTTAAAAACAAGATTCAAATCTTATTGAAATTCCGTAAATTATTTTATTGAAAACTTTCGGCCATGAAATTTACAGCTGGCCTGAAATAATTGTTAAAATCGGCGAAATCCCGTTCCGCCATGAGACCACGAAAAGTACATTTATATTTATTTGGCAGAAAACAACAAATTTGCGGTTGTTTTAGATTTAAAAAAATATTATTTATTTATAATTAAAGTTTTTACTATACAAAAATTCAGGAAAATTTTTAAAAAATCAAAGTTTGAAGATTTATAGACCATACAAAACTTTAAAAGGCATTTTTTGGTCCTTTTCCCGCCGTTATTTAAAATAGAAAATCTATTATTTTATAAATTTAGGCCTTTAAAAAAAATCATAAAGGTATGCAAACTGAAGAATTATTAGCTCCTTCGTGTTTCTTGTTTTTTTCAGCCAGGGACCCTAATTCTAGCTCATTTAATTTGAAATTTCTAAATTCAAAATTCAGTTATAACCTTAGCAGTAAAAGGTTTTAAATCATGTACACACAACTCATGCTTTAACTGCAGTCGGACACTAGTATTTGGTGAGTGTAATTTTGAACTTTTAGATTTAAAATGGACTATTTAAAATTAAAACGTGGCCAGTCAAGCCCAAAAGTGTACATAAACAAGAAAAGACGAACTGCGAAAACTGAAGAGAATATTCAGCAAGATAGTCAAGATTATCCAAACATACTGGTAGAACTTGAAGATGAAATACAAAGGCAGCTAGAAGCTAAAGCCGAAAAAAGCAATCTGTCAGTCCGAAACGTCAAAAATATATTAAGAAACGTCTTGACCAATGAGGACGTTTTAAAATTGGTCGAGGACAATTCAGAAAGGTCGATTTACGATTTGAAATTTACACGAGCGAAGACTAAGCAGCTTTTGGGGCAAGACTCACATCCTATATGGCGACAAAAGAAATCCGTCGCTGAGATTCTTATTCATGAAGAATTCCCTGAAGATTCTTCCGATGAAGAGTACAACCCACATGAAGAAGCTCACAGCGATGAAGAAACTAAAGTCGACGAAATATTAGATATTGTGGAAGAAGTCGTTGAACCTCCAAGCAACAATATTGAAAGTATAGGTCACAGAACACGTTCAAAACTATGTTTAAGCGAAACTCCCCTTGAAATAATAGAACAAGCATTCATACCTCCTGATATCACTCCCGATATGTACAATACAGACTGCGATAATCAAGATTGGCTTAATTTTTTGAAAGATTTTACTCAACCGCTGGAGCCTACTCTTAACGAAACTATAAACGATGATGATGATCCTGAGTATATGTTTTTGATGGATGAAGAGCAAGAAGCGGTTACAGATAAAGAAGAACTTCGGGTCGACAGAGCTGTCAAAGTTAGCAAAAAAGAGTTAAATGAGTTAATGACTGAACTATTTGAATACACACAAATGCATGAATCGGATGAAGAAGAAGTCGTCAAAGACAAAACTGAAGAAGTCCCGCCTGTAACTCCAGCGCCGGAACCGACCCCGGAAGTTCCAGTTGTCGCTCAAATAGAAAAACCTGTAGTCAACGAAACTGAACGACGTCAGCGACTTTTAATCAAACAACAATTAAGACAACATGTACAACTTGCACTTCAGCAATTTATTTTATGCCACAACCACCCTAACTTGGACCCTTCATATTCCAAACAGTTAAAAGAAATGATTTTAAAATTTGACGACTTAAGAAAAACAGGGAATTCCATATGTAATATACAGACTCTCAATCCTTCTTTAGATTTAATTAAAAAATATGAAGATTCTCAATTAAATCCGACTCGGCAGAACATAATAAGAAGTAAAATTCCTTCAGAAATTATGGAATTTTGTATAGAAAGTAATGCATTTCCCTATCCGCTTCTTTTACCGAAATTTGACTTCGCTGAAGAGAAATGTCAATCGAGGTTTTCAATTCATGAAGATCGTCTGGTCGCTATGTTTTTGTACAATAAAGGTCTGGAAAACAGAATAACGATGAGCAATCATGAATTTTTAAAATTGAGCGAAGAAATGCATGAATTAATTCCAGTAAAATCACCTGCTTTGATTTATAAGCATATAAAACGTACGTTAAAAAGGCGTTTTGAGAATCCCATAAAAGATATTTTTATTAAAGGGGAACTATATGAATTGAGCCACTATTTGATCGCGTTGCCGAAAACGTTGAAGAAGATACGCGAGCAGCCGAAAGAACTTTTACCGGATAACTGGCGTCTCTTTCTTGAAACTTATAAAATGTAGTTTTCAGTCTAATGGAATCTGAGGAAGGAGACACCAAATGTTTGACCGACGACGAGAAGTTAATTTTGGCCCGTCAAGATACAAGATTAGTCAGCGAATTTTTGGCGAAAAAAACTGAAGAAGATGCTAAGAAAAATTGGGATTTGTTTTATAAAAGGAATGAAACGAAATTTTTTAAAGATCGACATTGGACCACTAGAGAATTTATTGAACTAGCAGGTTGTTTTCTTTTTTTAATTTTATAAATAAAAATTTTTTTAAAGGACTTTTAAAAGACAATGAAGAAAAATTATTGTTAGAAATTGGCTGTGGTGTTGGAAATTTTATTTTCCCTTTAATTGAAAGTGGGGAAGGAAATTTTAAAATTTATGCCTGCGACATTTCACCTAGAGCTGTCTCTTTTGTCAAATCTCACCCTAATTTTGATGCAAATCGAATATCTGTTTTTGAAGTAAGTCCTCAAAAGTTACAATTTTTTTAATTATTTAGTTTAGTGTGATATCACTAAAGAAGATGCATTAAAAGAAGTGCCTCCTGTCGACTTAGTCAGCCTGGTATTCGTCCTTTCAGCGATTCATCCAGAAAAGTTTGAATTAGCCGTCCAAAACGTATTCAAAGTCCTCAAACCTGGAGGTGTTCTCGTTTTTAGAGATTATGGTCGCTACGATATGGCACAATTGAGGTTTAAACCTGGGAAAAAAATTGCCGAGAATCTCTACTTGAGGCAAGACGGGACAAGGTTTGTTCTCAAAAATAGTGTTCCTTCTTAAAATATATTTTACAGATCTTACTTTTTCACTGTGGAAGAACTTCAAGAGCTTTTCGAGAAAAATGGATTCAAAAAGGACATCAATACTTACATTCATCGAAGGACTGTCAATTTTAAAGAAAACGTTGATGTTCCTCGAATTTTTGTACAATCTAAATTTGTAAAAATATAATTTTTTATTTTACTTTTTAAAAAATCTTACCATTTCTTTCCACTGTTGAATAACAGCTTATTGATACCCTCCATTTCTTAGGGTCTTCAGGATGTGATTCAAGAGGCCGAAGATGGGACATAGTCTTTATTGAAGCAAAATACAAAAAATACACATATAATAAATTAAAATCCCAATGAAGGGTTTAAGTCTTAAAAAAAAAATGGTATAACAATAAATAGTTAAGACAAAATTTAAAAAAGATATATTTTATCGAAGTCCCCTTTTAAAAATGCTGTTTCCGAATGATTTGGATTCGTTTTCTTTTTTAAGTTTTGGGTCTGGGACGAAACATTTCCAAAGGCGTAAAGTTTCATCTGCTCCTGCAGATAGTACAGTGGTACCGTCTGGCGACATGGCAAGATGGAGGACTCTAGCTGTATGCCCGGTGAGTTCTGCGACTTTCGTCATGCTCGGATATTTCCAGATGATCAACTGATTATTGGCAAAACCATGACCGGAAATGATTTCTTTGTATGTTGGTGACCAAAGTAGTCCACAAACTTGGGATTTGGTGTCGACTGAAAGGACGTTTGTTCCCGAATTGCAGTTCCAGAGTCGTATATGACGATCGGCAGTTCCACCACCGCTGGCGAGAAGACCAGACTGCCACGGACACCACGCCAAAGCTTTCACTGCTGCTTGATGAGAATTGAAAGAATGCAATGGATTCGGTTGAGAATAAAAATCATCTTGAATTGTCTGCCAGATATTAAGGACATTGTCGTTTCCACCGCTTGCCAAATATTTTCCATCGGGAGACCATTTAAGACCGCAAACTTCCTGCGAATGTGCAGATATTTGGGCCACATTATGATCTCGTTGTCGTACATCGTGGTGTACAATAAGCCCAGAACGACATCCGCTGCTTAAAATGTGCTGGTTCCACGACAAAGATGCCACTCGAGATGTATGCCCGTCCATAACACGTAAACGCTTTGATTGAGCTGCATCCCAAACTTGAATATTACCCACGCTCGTTCCCACAGCTAACATATCGCCTTCATTCACCCAGTTCAAAGAGCAAACGTAATCCGATCCTTCTAGCTCCACCAGTTCAGTAATCGTACCAGTCGCAGCATTCCATAAATAAACACTACTCGCCAACGCCACAGCGAGAATGTTATTACTCCTTCCCCAATCGATCAAATTAAGATAATAATCGTCGACTATTTCAGGAGCGTCTAAAATACGATCGGGAGCTTGAGGAACATATCGGATCGATTTAGATGCCGGAGTCTTGGATTGAGAATAAACAACTTTTAATGAATTCTGATGACCTTCTGGTGGTGCTGGAGCTTTTTTCTGAAATGCTAGAATTCGAGTTGTCGAAGGATCGCAACCTCCGTTTAAATTCATTTTCATGATTCTCTCTTGCTCTAATTTTGTCGGAGATTTAAGTTCATTTTCGGCTTCATTGTCATCATCGAGAGTCAACTAAAAAAAAAATTAATCACCAATCAAATATGAAAAAATGGTACCTTAAAATGTCCCAAGCTGAAATCAGTAGCCGATCTGTTAGGAATAAACCGGTCGCCTCCTCCAGGCGACTTTCCTCTTGCTAAAAAAACCAATTTAAACAAAATTCTATCAAAAATCAAAATGCAAACCTGGAGAATGTTTCGGTGTTTTAGAAGGAGTCTTTTTGGGTGTTTTGCTGGGCGTTTTAGACTTAGTTTTGGAAACATTCAAGGTCGAATTAACCATACTGTTATTACTACAACAATTAATTATTAAAAAATAAACTAAAATTAGAAAATTTGTACCTGGAACTTGCATCCATGACTTTTTTCTGCCACCTGGGTACAGGACCTTTCGTTATAGGATCGTCCATTCTCAAAACATTACTTAATTCATTGGTATATTTAAATTGTGCCATCCTAGACACCGGCGGCAGAATTCAGATGAAAATCCGAAGAAAATCAGAAAAATCACAGCAGAATTAACCCAAGGGTCCGGACAGGTACGAATTCGAAACCAAAAAAATGAAGTTGAAAAAGCCACTAACGGTTTTAGACACCCGTTTTTTATTATTTATTTTAAAAAATGTATAACAATCGTGTGGTTTTAAAAAATAAATAAAAAAACAACAAATGTGTAAAGAATAGTTAAAAAAGTTAAATGTACATGGAAAAAAAGAAAATTAACGAAAAGTTAATTTTTTTGTACGTTCGTTGATTATGTAGGCTGTGACAATTTTCAAAGAAAGGTTCTCAGGTTGTTAGGTTATAGAATTTGATCGACTTCCGTGAAATAATTTTATCATAAAATGGTCCTTTCAAGGAGTGCTTTGGCGTTGACCAGAAAAGGGCTGGAGATTTCTCAGACCCGGACCATCATTTCTGGGCCACCGACCCAGCGAGTCCCTTTACCTGTGAGTATCTCCGGAGCTACGGTGGTCTGAAAGTTCTTTTCTTTTGCAGTGTTTTAAACATAAATAAAATAGCTATCATTGTCGTTTTTTTAAATATTATAATATTTATTTTACAAGTTTTGATTAACTAGAGGTAACTTTAGTTTTTAGAAGCTATAGAGCAAGATTAATGGTAGAAGCTAAGGCTAGACAGTGGTTGTCGCTGTCTGTGGTGTTGGAGACTGTGGGCTATGTAGAGAATCCTATTAAATTTCATTTTAAACTCGACATTGATTCTACAGAGTGGTTCATACTTACTGGATCATATTAATTCTGATATACAGGGTTTCTCCGGGCTGGAATTGTTGGAATTACGCAGTTGATGTCGCTGTGGAATACCCTGTATATCAAAATTAAAAACCGTTAGATGCTATCAATTCTTTATCATACAAGAGGGCTTTTGCACAAATATTGTAAACCATCTTCTATAGCAGCTTAATCCTATTTAGTTTAGGTGCAAATGCTGGGCCTTTACCTTGTTTCTTTTTGTGATAATCTGACCAATAGATTTCCTATATAATTTAGCTAATCTTCCCTCCAAGAGTTCAAGTTGAAGTTTGTTTATGATAAAGCATTTCCTAGCATCAGAACTGAATGAGTTTCTTATATTTTACAAATGGAAATTTTTTTTCTGCAGGTGAAACTGGCTCACATGGCCGTCATGGGGGTTTCCTTATTGGCTGTCCCGCTCTACGTTGCGTGCAACATCAAAAGCTACCGTGGAGACGCCCCCGAACCATAAAGCACTCTTTTTGTCAATCATAAATATTACAATGTAAACTGTGTGTAGAATATTCAATAGTCAAATTTTTGACTTGAAAAAAATAACCATCTTTATTTCCAATTAATCTAATAGTTAATAAATTTATGTGAAAAAAGTACGTTTTTTTTCTTTATATGAAATCCTTAGACCTCCGTGGGTTATTGCTTAATGTCTTTGACTCTGAAATTTTTAAAAACTATGGACATGACAATGTGAAAATTTTTGTAAAAATTCAGCATTTCATTTCTATCAGAACCTCTATTTTAAACATAAAAATCAAAATAATTTGGAAAATTGCAAGGTTTGTGGGGAAAATTTGTGTTCATTATTTTTTAATCTTTTTGGAAAAAATCGATTTTCGAGCATCGATGTTTTCAACTCTCTAATCCACAACAGCACAACTTTAGGTTGGCACGACTGGAACTAACCAAGACGTCCTTCGCCGTCGATCTTTTTCTGAAAACGTGTTTGTTGTCTCAACATGGGTAAAGACTTTTTCATTCATTTTATTTACTTTATTTCGTACTTTTCATTAAAATTGCATTATTTAGCAATGATATTATTATTTAGTTATTAAATTACTTAATTTTATATTGATTTCTTTTCTTTTGAATATGAACGCCGGTTTCTTAGGGTTAACCTTTCTTTCTTATAATGACTTATTTATTCTATTTTCTTCTTATTTTGGACTGTTTTTGCGTTTTTAATCATTTATTTTATGATTATTTAATTTAATTTGTTTGTGTTTTTTCAAATTTTAGGTAAGCCACGTGGTATTCGGACTGCGAGGAAGCACGTGAGTCACAGAAGGGACCAGAGGTGGGCCGACAAAGACTACAAAAAGGCCCATTTGGGAACGAGATGGAAGGCTAATCCTTTCGGAGGTGCTTCCCACGCTAAAGGGATCGTTTTGGAAAAAGTGTAAGATAATTCGATTTGTTGAATTATATGTTTCTTTATTTTTTTGGTTTTCAGTGGCGTTGAAGCTAAACAACCTAACTCCGCCATCCGTAAATGCGTCCGAGTTCAGCTCATCAAGAACGGAAAGAAAATCACCGCTTTCGTACCGAGGGACGGTTGCTTGAACTTCATTGAAGAAAACGACGAAGTTCTCGTTGCGGGTTTCGGTCGTAAAGGTCACGCCGTCGGTGATATTCCCGGTAAGTTTACTAATCAACTTAAATTTTTATCTAGGTAAGCGGTCGCCACACTTGGTATAACTACTAATTGTTAGCTTTCTGGGTTGACCCCTTCTGCTAATGTTGATTAAATGATGACATAGTAGAATCAACGCTGAAGTATAGTGTTGAAATAAAAATAATACGAGCTTTTTAACTCTGATAATCAACAAATGAAGAAGAAATGGCACAACCCATATCCCCAAAGAACACAATGACGACTAGTAGGAAAAGACCACTGGACAAATTAATGTCAATTCTTCGGTTTTGCTGTGGGAAATGGTCCCCGAAAGATACAGAAATCCCAATTTTTCAGCCTTAACTTTTCCTTTTTTTCTCTCCCTCCCAAGAAAAAAAAAATCTCTTATCTTTGCTTAGTTAAATATTTTAGAAAGCAAGCTTCGAATCCGAAAACACCTTCCGACTTACACTCTGTTGAGATTCCATCAATTTCTATAAATTTTGTTAATTATTCCAAATTTTCATTATGCATTTCATTTTGTTAAACAAATTTTACTAAGGATTATAGTGAAATATCTAAAAATTCTTAAAATGCTCTAATAATTTCATTTTAAATATGTTCAAACCTTTAATTTCGTGACTATTTTATGAATGTGTCACTTAATTTTTTTTCTATCAATTTAAGAAAAATTTATACAAAAATTTATTAATTTTAGTTAAATTTGGTTAAAAAATGAAATAAATTTTAGTTAAAATCATAAAAATATTAAGAAATTTCCAGTAAATATCTAAGAAAAAGTTAATGTAAATGTATTCATATTTTTGTGAATACATCTAGAGCCTGTTGATTTTTATGATGATTCATTACAATCCGACTCAGATTAAAATAATGTTGAAATACTGATATCTGAAAAATCAACTTTTTATTTATTTCCACTCGGAATTTTTGAAGTTTTGTTTTAAAACATCCTTTTCAATTATTTTTTTTTCGGGACAGTGCGAGTAGGTTAGTCTCCAGGGTTTGTGATGATCAGCAACGTTGGAAAAATCCTTCTTAATTTTTGTAGACAATTTGCCTATTTGTTTAAATGCTTTTTGGTATTGAAATTATGATGAAAAAATTGACTAAAATGATATTAAAATGAAAAAAATTGACTATAAATGATGATTTTTGTAGAATCAACGCTGAATTACATGTTGAATTAACAAAATACGAGCTTTTTAACTCTGATAGTCAATACATCTGTCCATATTTCTAACAGATAGTCCGGATAGTGTGAGTAGGTTAGTCTCCAGGGTTTATGATGACAAGCAACGTTTGAAAAAATCCTTAATTTTTGTAGACAATTTGAACTGTAAATCTATTTGTTTAATATGCTTTTTGGTATTGAAATTAAGATAAAAAAATTGACTAAAAATGATGATTTTTGTAGAATCAACGCTGAATTACCATGTTGAATTAACAAAATACGAGCTTTTTAACTCTGATAGTCAATACATCTGACCTGTATTTCTAAAGTAAATGCCCGGTTCTAAAGGCTACCGAAATGACTTCTTGGGTTCTGAAACGGGGTGGGAGAAATCTCATTTCCTGTCTATAAAGAGTAATCCCTCACCCACACCCTGTTGTAAATAAATTGTCAATGGAAGATTTAGAAATTGTTGAATGTTGATTTATATGATGATTTTTGTAGAACCAACACTGAAATATGATGTTGAACAAATAAAATACGAGCTTTTTAACTCTGAAAAATGGAATAAAAATTTTTGTTGTTTCTTTTTCGATTTCTTCTTGATTAATTTTTTTTTTTTTTTCAGGGGTTCGTTTCAAGGTGGTGAAAGTCGCCAACGTCTCTTTGTTGGCCCTGTACAAAGAAAAGAAGGAAAGGCCGAGGTCTTAAGAATTTTGTTTCTATTTTATATTTAACAAAAAATGTACATTATTGAATAAATATTGTGCAAAAAAAACTTATTTTATTTCTATATGGAATTCACATGGGACCTTTCTTTTGGGATGAAATGGCTCGCAGCTTTTTTTGTATCTGTGGCAAAATTCAGTCGGCTCTTTTTTGTTGGTTAAACACTCGTTTGTAAAGACAAATTCAGCTTCGCCTTTTTGCACAGTTAAAACTCCCAGGTTAGGCATCTGAAGTAAAACATCCTGATTTTGATACAGAAGTCGTCTCAAATTCTGAAAAAAAAGTAGAATTATACTTCTTACATCGAATTCTCATAAAACCTTGACAACGTCATCCAGGCAGCTTAAAACAGTTTCTTTTGTACATCCACATTTTTTTGCTATGTCACAAAAGTTGATTAAAGCGACGGGAACCTAAAATATTATTTTTATAAAATCAAGTTCTATGTTATTTTTACCGATTTATCTTCATAATTTTTAATCTGGTAAATATAGAAATCCTCCTGTATTGATTTTGAGATGATAAATGTTGGCTTTGATATCTTCAGCTCCTTTCTTATGCCGGTTTCTAAGGACCATTTGCTCAATGTAAACGTCCCTAATTGCTTTATAATCACACTCTACAAGCAGAAAAAAACTTAAAATTTCTGGCACTTTTATCTTCGACAAAAACCTTTTCGTTTTTTAGACAACTCACTATCCACTCGGAGAGACGTTCCCAGACATTTTTGACATCTAGGAAAAATATGGAAATAATTTAAATAGAAAGGTTTTTAGTTACCTTCTATTGTGTATGGTTGTGATAGTAAATTTTTTTCACATTCATCGTATATATTTATGCACTGTGAGACGTTTTTATTTTCTTGAGGTGCCATTTTTGAGAAGTAAACAATCAATATAGCCCTTAGTAACATAAAGGGATAAGATTTTAAAAGGTATGGAATTCGATAAAGCCCTTTCAAAGGTGTAAAAACACCATGAAATCTTGTTATAAGGGTACACTTAAGTCCGAAAACGATAGTAACTGCTTGGAAATATAATTATAACACCCTTTCCTGAGGGCTTAAAAGATGAAGAAGTCTAATATGTGGACTACAGTACTCTACCTTTCAGTAATAAAATTTTTATTCTTTAGACCTTGGAAAATACTGTAAAATATAAGGTTTACTTAGAACGTCATAAAATCCTTGTATGTTATTAAAAAAAGTACTGGTTTGAAGAGCTTCCAACGAAAACTTCCTTAAAGAGAAGTATCTATATAGGAGGGGGAAGTATAACGGAGGGGACGTAAAACGTAGGGGGAAGTATATGGGAGGGGAAGTATAACGGAGGGGGAAGTATAACGGAGTAGGAAGTATATGGGAGGGGAAGTATAACGGAGGGGAAAGTATAACGGAGTAGGAAGTATATGGGAGGGGAAGTATAACCGAGAGGGGAAGTATAAGGAAGGGGAAAGTATAACAGAGGGGGAAGTATAACGGAGGGGGAAGTATAAGGGAACGAAAGTATAAAGGAAGAGGATGTAGCAGGGAGGAAAAGTATAAAGGAGAATTTTCCAAGTTTGTTTTGTCGAAAAATTTTCCGGTTTTTTTTTTTTTTTTTTTTTTTTTTTTTTTTTTTTTTTTTTTTTTTTTTTTTTCGATCTGGAAGACCCTTCCCCAAAAACCCGACGTCGAGGGTATCGCAATAACTTCTTTAAGGAAGTTAAAAATTAAAAGTGTAAAGTGAGAAAACCCCCTAAAATGATGCAATAAGTTAAAACAAAAATCCTGTTTGTACTTTACATTTTTATTGCTTCTGTAATCCGCAAAAGGTTGATTTTATTATCAAATAATTGATAATAATTGACTGTGATAACGGTTATCTTACGACTCGTTTCGGCTTAATAAGCCTCGTCAGGTGAGCTATTCCCTCTATCATAATCATTTCTATCTTTTCACTATTTATTCATTTTTTGACTTTTATAAAGGCAATAGACCGCACGCTAAAGAAAGGTTAGCCAGTATTCTCCATATGGCAACGAAAATGTAGAACTGAGTCCATCGTAGGCTCATTTTATAATTACAGTTTTGTCATTTTAGTAAAATATTTGAATAACAGAGGTCAGTAAAAACGTTGCTGTTTTGTGTTTCCCTCTGTCGTCGTATTTCTGAAACTTCTAACCCGCTGTCATTCGGGTTTCGCCCCTCGGTGAGTCCGTGTCTTCCGGTTAACAAAACAATATCCTTCCTCTTTTCAATTTACACTTTTTTTGTCTTCCCGTATATTCTAAAATACCAACGGGGAGAAAACGTTGCTCTTTCAAGTCATAATTTTGTTTTTTGTAATTTCATCTTTTTTTCCCCTCTCCTCTGCAAAGTGATATAACGCCTATAAAACGTATTTTCTCAAAACGGAGTGCCAAAACAGAAATCTTAGGCTTTACAGAAAGCGAAATCGCTACGTTTCTCAAGATATGCCTTTGGCTGGCCTTACCGATCCGGTCGATCCCTGGCAGCAGATTCAGCTCAAACAAGAAATCGAGGTAAAAGTCAATAAAATAACTTATCTGTAACAGTAGCTCAAGCTGGCAAAAAACCTGTTGATGATCATCTTAAGACATTAAATTATATCACTCATTTTGATTCCCTTTTATCAACACAACAATTGTGCCAGCGATAAATAAATGTACATACAACACATTTTACTAAACTAAGGTCTTTTGAGCTAATATTTTTCTTTGAACTTTCTTAAGTACTTTATTTCATCCTGAAGAAAATGTTATTGATGATCTAATTTGAATTTAAAGAACTTAAAAATTTTTGACCAAGATGAGTTGGCCGGCGGTACATGGGCTGCAAATGCGCTTCTCTCCAGGAGTGGGGGTGGTGACTGAACGAAAGAAGCGCCTAGAAACCAATGCCCACTCTTTGGCTTACTCTTCTTTTTAAGATTTATACAGTGGGATTCATGTATCAAAAGCGCGGGAAATTACATTTTAAGTTTGTCATAGAATGGTTCCTTCTGTTGCACAATTTTGTTGACCCACCATCTTTGCATGTTCTGTTCACGTAGATTCTTGAGGAAAATGAGTTTTAAAAAATGTAATAAAGGAATTGCAATTTTGATGAATTATTTCTGATGTTTAGTTTAAAAAAAGTGTTATTTGGCAACAAGACAAGATAAGAGAATGATAAAGATAATAACTCTTCAAAAAAAATTTAAACATTAAAATATCGATTGTCGCTTTTGGTTATCGCTGTTCAAACAAAGTTTATTATCTGTTAATTTCATGAAGAGGCATTCTGAGCCGAAGTGCCTGCGTAATAGAAATCATTGTTATTTTGGTTATGGAATTTGAGATTAAGGGTGTTTTCAATTTATTTGGATAATTTTGCTTGAGAATAGGCTTTCGAGGCAAGAACGCCTATCCGAATTCCCTTGTGAAACGTCTCCTTTATCGAGATTCGCCTTTCAAAATTTTGATGGATGAGCTTTAAATGTTGTTACGCTTCTATACTTTCAAAAACAATTTTGTACTGGATAAAATCCGAGTGTGATTGCTTCTTCACTAACATGTTGTCATAAATCCGCTTTCAGTCTATTCGTAATGTTTGGAGCAACCATCATGTTAAAAACAAGTGATTGATGAACGAAGTCGTAATGTTGTGACGTGATCACCATGTATGGCCGAAGATTGGGAAAGCAGAAAGATCCAATGATAGAAGAGCTAAGATTGGACGATCTGGAAGGTTTAAGTTATGACCTAATTATCAAACAATTAACCAACAACAGAGGAAGAAATGACTGTGATAACGGGTATCTCACGACGCGTTTCGGCTTAATAAGCCTCGTCAGGTGAGCTATTCCCTCTATCACAATCATTTCTATCTTTTCTCTGTGGACCTATCTACAAGAGAATTAGTGGAAACTGCGGGAAGCTGGAGACAACTCGTCCCCCAAAAACTTCAACGCCGCCACTTCTCTAAGAGATAGAGCCACTCACCACCTCCTTGTTGGTTTTTATGACAGAACTGCTGCCAAGGCATTACTTTACTTTTTTAAATTTTTATATATTATAGCAATAAAAATTTAAAAAAAGTAAAGTAATGCCTTGGCAGCAGTTCTGTCATAAAAACCAACAAGGAGGTGGTGAGTGGCTCTATCTCTTAGAGAAGTGGCGGCGTTGAAGTTTTTGGGGGACGAGTTGTCTCCAGCTTCCCGCAGTTTCCACTAATTCTCTTGTAGATAGGTCCACAGAGAAAAGATAGAAATGATTGTGATAGAGGGAATAGCTCACCTGACGAGGCTTATTAAGCCGAAACGCGTCGTGAGATACCCGTTATCACAGTCATTTCTTCCTCTGTTGTTGGTTAATTGTTTGATAATAAAATCAATTTGCGTATAGCAATAAAAATTTAAAAAAAGTAAAGTAATGCCTTGGCAGCAGTTCTGTCATAAAAACCAACAAGGAGGTGGTGAGTGGCTCTATCTCTTAGAGAAGTGGCGGCGTTGAAGTTTTTGGGGGACGAGTTGTCTCCAGCTTCCCGCAGTTTCCACTAATTCTCTTGTAGATAGGTCCACAGAGAAAAGATAGAAATGATTGTGATAGAGGGAATAGCTCACCTGACGAGGCTTATTAAGCCGAAACGCGTCGTGAGATACCCGTTATCACAGTCATTTCTTCCTCTGTTGTTGGTTAATTGTTTGATAATAAAATCAATTTGCGTATAGCAATAAAAATTTAAAAAAAGTTATGACCTAAGATTGGTCAAGCAGAAAGATCAAAGGCTTGTCCATGTGTAGGAAGAGCCGGAAGATTGAAGGTATGTCCGAAGATTGGACGTGCAAAGAGTGTAACCGTGCACTAAGAATCGAGTTAAAATCTTAGTTCCGTTGATGGAAGAAATATTGTAAAACGAGGGAAACTCAGTTTCTGCCATCTTAAAATAATGATTCTTCATTGTTTCTTAAATCAATTCATTATAATACGAGGGCTAAAAAATTGCTGTAGAGATTGTGGAAGAGATCCGCGTTTTGGTTCACTGTGGTCGCTAGTTCCTTAAATCCAAAGTTAGAATTAGAAAATACTGCTTTTGCAAGATGCTTTTAGGGGAAATTAATATCTCATGCTGCTAATGATGCTTCTGGAGTGTTTGCCTCTGTTAATCTAAATGCTAAATAATCCTCAAATGGTAGGTGAAGTCAAGAGATACGTCTTTTCGTCAAGATGAATTCGTCGGCCGCAACTCTCTTTTTGATGTTTATTTATTCCTTTGTACTTATTATTAATTAACATAGCTGTAAAAGTCTAAACGTCCGTTTTTACGATCGAAAATGACAGAAAAGCGTTTCCTCAAGGCCATTTTTGTTATCATCTTTGTAAGGTTCTCAACTTTCAAAATTCTGATTAATTATCATCCTACTCCTGTCTACCTCTCAAGGAAATGCTTTATCTTCGTGCTTTACAAACAGAAGGACGTTTAATTATTGTTAATTCGTATATCATTTTCTCGTTCCTTTTCAGGTTTTTCTTTTTAAAAACATCAGTCTTCTACATTTTCCTTTTATGGGAGGACCGTCAATCTTTCCCCGTTTGTGTTAAACGAAATCGATACTAATACTCCAGGGTGGCTTTAAAGCGAGGGCTCTTAAGGGAGAATTATAGTCACTTTTTTATTACCATAAGAGAGGAGGGGGAAGAGAGAAAAGCCAATAGAAAAGGCAACATTTTTTATGATTATCGATAACTTAAAAAAAGGGGTTCTTGAATGTTTGATTTTAACTGCCCACTTGACTGTTCTGTATTTTAGGGCTTAGCAGGGCATAAATCCTTGTCGTCAAGCCGTAAGCATACAAGTCCTTAATTAATAGCACTCCATTTTGTTAACCCGTGTTGGTTTAATGTTCCTCTATTGTTTTAAAACGAGAATATAAATAGTCGATGGCAAACTTTGTATTCTGATGTTGACCCTAGTCGACTCCGTTAATGAGGGATACTTCACAATTGCAATTAAAGGGCCCAAGGTGACGAAGTTTCTGGTGTAATTAAAGTGAAACGTGACTAAGTTACGGTTTACCAAAAATAGACCGAGAGTTCTGAAAGAAGCGGTAATACTGTGAAAAATGTTTTATTTATTTGACACTTATTTGACACTGTTTATTAGGTTACTTGGGACCCTTGGATTCTGTCGAAAATTTTCGCTCTGAATAAAGCACTGCGGACCTTCGGGTCAGAACCACCTGTAGCACAAATCAATAGGCTAACCACTTGTCTTCGACACTAACCTGACGTTCTCATTGAGCACTGGGTATTTGGCCAATTCGATCCGATCCGCTTATTTTTAGTTGACCAATTGAAAAAATGAGACATCGCTTAGAGAAACTAAAAATTTTTTTTTAGCAACTATTTATCTTTTTATTATTAAAAAAATAAATTTCTTCTCTCCACTGTATCAGAAAACACTGGATTATTGTGGGGTTTTTAACAGAAAGTTGTCATGTACGAAATAAAGATAACGCACCGATGTAACTCTACTCATCGACCTCCTCTCTTTTCATACGGTCATCTCCGTTTTTTATGTTTTTTTGGGCTAAACTCTCCTCCCCACGGGAATCCAATCGATACTCCCTTTTCATTTCAAACAAATAATTATTTTGTTACGGTCAAGTTCACTTGAATTCATTTTTTTAAAAGTTGGCGTTTATAACTTTAGGTTTTCATGCTTTATTTTCGAATCCATTAACGCCTTCTTTCATTCTTTACGTGTACCAAATTTTTTATTATTTATCATTTTTTATTTTAATGTTTTGTTTTGTTTTTATCAGGGTTCTAGGGCTTCAAATGGTGCCTATAAAAAAAGGAGGGTCGACATTTATGTGAGTAAAGAGATTAATTATTTTGGGGAGATGGATGTTCTGGAAACTTGGTTGCTTGTTTTTTTGCCTGGATCGATTTTATGTTAACTAATATGTGGATTAAAGGACTTCACTGAATAACAATTGACTAATTATCTCTTCTTATTAACATGTTCGAGGGTTAGATTAGACCTTAAAAAATGCTTTCATAAAATAAGTGTAATGAGCTCTTTAAACTCATAACTTTAGCGGCTTACTTTTCCAATAAGTTCCTAACTTAATAATTTGTTTATGGTACAAGATAAAATAGTTAAAAACAATCATGCGCGGAAAGTTGCTTATTACGTAAGTACTTGTCAATTTTTTAACTCATAGTGCTTATTTAGGTAATAACTAATAAGCCGTATTTAATAAGGAAATAATAAAGAAGTTGAAATGATCCAATATGAAGCAGTACATTTCCTTTCTAAGGTGCTATAGATATTGAAGTCTACTTCCCGAGGGAGGCGAAGTGAAGGTTATGTTAATATTACCCATCGGAGGTAATAGGAATCCATTTCTGATTGGTTTTAGGAGATAAAAAATTATTTTTTAGTCTTAACGAGCATGTAATTTAGGAATATTAATATTGGAATTCCTTTAAGTTAAATATAGTTAGGAGAAATATTTATTTGGAACTTTTATCATAAAGGGAGAGGCCATTAAACATAATATCCTCCGGGTTTTGATACGAGAGAGAGGAGGACTTGAATTCCCCTCAAGGAGCATCCTGTGGAAATTAAACCTTTATTATTGAATGAAAATTAAATGGTGCTTGGTGTGCATGTTGAAATGATGTTTTTATGTCGGCAAAAGTACTCTATTTGATTAAAAACCAAGAAACTGAAGTATCACAAGAAGCTTTATCGAACAGTTTGCGGGTTGAATGGCTTTCAGGGAACTCAAGGGGAACTTCACTTCTTCTCCCTTTTGATTTTAATGGATTTGATTTATGATTAAATTAAGTGTGTAAGGTAAGTTTTGTAAATGTGTCTGGGGCTCCATCTCCTGGTGGACGGAGAGCGAGCTACTTGTTGAATTATTGATCCGAAAAACAGCGGGAGAGGAGGGTGGTTACAACAGGTGGTCATACTACCAAGGCCATTCTGGAATTTTACGCTAGTATACATGCTGGAGAAATTTTTTTGTATTTTTATATCCAATATGGCGGACATAAGTACCCTTGTAGGTCAACTCAGTAAATGGGGCGGCTTAAGTTATGTATTTCCGATGAACTGAAAATGTCCATTCGGCCATAAAGTTTTTTAACATTTACCCTTATGTTGTGCCAACTTATAAAATTAGAAATCTCTACTATGTCGAGGCTTACGTTGTTCGAACTTACAGAAATATTTATGGTTTATCTGTTCATTCGACGAATGGGTATAAAATATTTTTTGAAGAACGTGATGAGAAAAAAAGTTATCTCCATTTTTAAAATTATTTTGTCCTCTGATTTGCGTTGTTTATAAATATTTTTTTTATTGACGTAGATTTTCATGTCTGAAACTGGATGTCAACTGAATTTCGGACGGGCGTCAATAAAATCAACTTGTTTTTCTGTGAAAGGAAGAGGACAAAGGGAAAAAGAGGGAAGAGAAAAAACGTAAAAAAAGGGAACGAGCTTGATAGAATCGGTTATTGGATTTTTAACCGATTCTCCAGCTTTTGAAAAGGAGGCTCCCTATAAACTCGTCAAAAAAAATTTACCTAAAAACGAGAATTTTTAGCATCTGAATCTCGGAGAAGACTAATGACAATTTGAATACAAAAAAGTCGAGACTTATGTTTTTACTCTTTCCGCAGTAGTGTAATTAGCTGGGTTGGCTGACAAACGGAAAAATACTCTTTTTTACCGCTCGTTGGTTTATGACCCCCCCCCCCAAGGCGGTTTTTTGCTTCAATAGACGAATATTAGTCTTTAAAAAAATAGAAACCAAGGTTTTCAACCAATAACTGTCTTTTTATAGAGGGAATAGCTCACCTGGCGAGGCTTTTTAAGCCGAAACGCGTCGTGAGATACCCGTTATCACAGTCATTTCTTCCTCTATTATTGGTTTATTATTTGATAGGAAAATTAACAATCTTGCGGAATACGGAATAAACATTAAAATCGTAAAAACTGTCTTTTTGACATAAATTTTAAGGGTTTTAGTAGGCAATATTCGCCTCCAACTTCTTAGTAGGGTTTAAACTTGTGTTTGCAAGTAAATTCTGGTGTTTTCTGAGAGAAAATAATTTATTGTTTTAATGAAAATTAGTTTTTCTTAGAGAATTTCTAAGAGAGAGTGGGCGTTTCTAGTGTTAGTTTATGAGGGGAAAAAGCGTTTTTATCTAATTTTGATATTGTGAAAAAGAAGGGTCAACTGGGCATATTGCCCTGCTTCTCGTTATGATTCTTCCCCTGCTTTGATGTTGAATGTGGGTGGAAGATGTGAAGCCCATGTGCGAAAAGTAATCTTTTTCTGGAGCCAATTTGGTCAAGCATCGTTTTTCCATGTAACGTTTTTCCATGAATAAATTAATTCTGAACGTGCTCTGGTATAAAATGTGACAAAGCTAAACTTAATAATTATGTTCTACAGATATCGCATTAACTTAATTTCGTGCTCATCATACTCATTTTAATCAAAAGAAAGAATCCTCATTTTATGTGATTAAAACCTTTTTAATCTACTTTGTTGTTAACCAAACGTAATGTTCTTCCTTTAAATTTACAGAGAGTCCATTTGTAAAAAACGAAAAACGCTACGTATTGTACACAGGTATTTTTAATTTCTCATTAGAAACCACAAAAACAAAAAAGATTCCGACGAGTTGCACACGTTTCCCCACCCAAGTATTGAAACATGACGGAAGTTTTAAAAATAAAAACAGTTTAGTCATTCTTCAAATGTTTCGATACTTAAAAAGCAGATACCTTAAAAAATTAGAGATTCCTCGTAATTTCTAGACCCACCTTAGCCTTAGACACGTAGCTTCTTTGGTATTTGTACCCCGAAGTCACCATGTACATATTGTGATTTTTAGCACACTCTCCCTTTTTCAAATATTATTTAAAAAGATTTTTAATTTATTTTAATTATTTACAGGCACCAAGCAGCGAGGAGATGATAATCGAACAGCCGCATATTCAGGTAAATATTCAGTTTTATGACGTCAGAGAAATCGACGTCATTTTTGTTATGTACAGGTCATTTCATCTTATGAGGTGGAAAAAGATTTTCAAGGGTATAAAAAGCAAGGGATTCAGATATTAAAATTTAAGAGAATTTTTATCGCTAATCCCGGCGTGTCCTTTTTTTTAAAAACATTTTTATTTTGGTGAATTATTGAAATAAGCAAAATTATAAATGAAATGGAAGTTTTGACATTTTTTTTTCATAAAATATAAAAATAAAGCATCATGTTGTTGAATTGCGGGTAGGACATGTCAAGCATTAAATATTCATGTAGGGCAGAGCCTCCCTTGAGACTTGAAACTCGTTCGTTGACGTCTGTCAAATAAACTGATGTTCTCCAACATTCTCGAATCTTATTTGTTCAACTAATTAAATAAAAGAGCCAAAAATGGATATTCGCGACAACCAAAAAAGAGGTCTCTGTTATCATAAAGCAATTCGGGTGAAAGGGCTTTTATCAAAATTGGATGTTTGAGCCATTTGATACAAGGAGAAACCAATTTGCAATCAAGTCGGTTTTCAAATTCCTTCGAGACTCCATAGTAGACCGATTAAAGCAATTAACCTTCTTTTGAAGCTTAATTACGAGAGGGATTGTTATTGAAATTTGTTCTAGTAGTACCTAGATTAATTGGAACCTTCTTTTTAAAAGGAAAAGTGATGGTTTTCCTCAAATAGGTTGTGAGATACAAGATGGTATCATTGAAGATTTGTCTCTGCCAACCGGTGTCGGATTTTGATCGTAGGAAACGTTGACTGATGCTATTACGTCAAGGATGTTAAACCTGCAAGACCGATCGGCATTGCGTTTCAGTCAATTTTATTCCTTGATCTTCAATATGTTCCGCGCTTTTTATTGTTCTTGAAGAACCATGTGGCGGGATTCAAATGTAAATTTTATCGCGTTATGGATTCCAGTGCTTTCTTGATCGTTCAGACATTCTAAAATATTATTGCCTTCTAACCATTGAAAAGTCAACTACTTCCTCATTGGGCTGTACCCAATAATATTCGCCATTTTGATGGTTAAAATTGGAAGAAAATTATGGCCATGACGTGTTCCCTGAAAATCTGGTGGCAGCATAGATAACCACAGGATCGGTAAAGATCACAAGATTTTCCGTTTCCGTGGGTCTAGAAAATCATCTGCCAAAAACGGAGGGCATAATAGACATAAAAATGGATGGCAATGCCATAAAATCTTCTTTTAAAAAATTATAAGCACTGCCTCCTAATTTTTTTTAAACGTTTAAAAATCAATGCCTTCTAAATTGCTAGTCCTTAGAAGTCACTTTTTCATAAAAATGTTTTGGGGTTAATTAGCTGGAGAGCGAGAAAATTGTGATAAGTGATTTTGTATCCCCTCTCCCCCACAAATGTGGCTCATTAATATTAATGGGCAATGGCTAATAATAAAGTAATTGAATATTTATCATTATTAATATAAAATAAATCTTTTTGAGAATCATATTTTTCAATAAGGCTTCTAGGTATACAGCAAAAAAAGAAAATTTATTGACGTTTTTCAAAGGGTGATATTAAGAAAGGGCTTTCAAAGGGCCCCTTCATGAATTCAAATTGGTTATTTTGAATTGTTTTCCTTTCCTAAGTTGACATCAATACTGTATACTCCATGTCAATTTAAGCGGAAGTTTAAAGGTTTTTGTGATCTTTTATGACGTAGGAGCGGTAAATCGATTATTTTAACAGATAAACAATTCTGTCGTCTACACCCACGTCAATGGACGTCATTTATTGAAACCCTTCTGACGATTAAACGCTATTTTTGCGGCCTTTCATTTCGAACGTCCTTCATCTGTGAAATTCTCTGATAAAAAAGTCAAGTTTATGTGGAATTGTCGTCGACTTCATTAAATCATTAGTACAAAGTCTTTCTCACCTTTCAGTTTTGATTGCTTTGAGGAAATTGCTCAACCTTTAATTTAGCCACGTAGAACACGGCCGAAGAAACTTTGATTGGAAAAGTTATCCTGGGACCGTGTCCAGAAGTCTCAAGTCCTCAAAATACACTAGAAAAAGATAAACGTTTACTTAGGAATCTTCTCTCTTCAACTTTAAAACCAACAAATGGTCAAGGTTTACTCTCGTCTTCGAGCAACATGACCTAAATCACTTTTCTGTTGTTAAAATTGAATACGGATTTTACTTGCTTTTAGCATTGGAACTTTGATGATTTGTGGGCTCTGTAGCAGTTATGTAGGTAGGCTGCAGGTTGGCCCCAATTGGGCGGTCGGGCCCGGGTGTAAAGTTACGCCACTGATGGGTTCGTTTAACCGCGAATAAACGTTAGTTTACGACCCTTGGACTCTGTCCAAAATTGTTTATTTTTCCCTCGAAACATCCAGCTTGCTCAATATTCAAAAGGGTTTCGGAATATTCAAGTTCCGGCCTTTTGTCGACTCTCAACAATGGTTAATTAATAACCCTCTCGAATATGGTAGCTTTCAATGGCACTCGATTCATGAGGAGACGATTGTTTGAAGTTTTTCTTATTGATCAACCGTTTATGACGGTAAACTTAGTTTTTTCCCCAACTTTATAATTAAGAGTTCGCGATGGAGGAAACCGTCTGAATAATTTAATGATCGAAGTTAAAAGGTCGTAGCTAAACTAATTAAGCTTGGTGACCTCTCAATTAGCTCCGTGTTTCGTTATTTACCTCAATATTTACCCAGAGCTCAGTTTATTATTCAATTTCGTTCTATTTCACTTGAGGGGTTTTTCCCTTCGGAAATAAGATTTTCGTACGCTAACCTACTTACCGTCCTATCAAAACTTACAATAAACCATTGAGTGAATTTCATGTTCTATTTTTACCATATCTGTTAATAAAAATTTACAAAACATATTTCAAGTTGACAAAACCCATCATAATAATCAGAGCGTGTCATGGCGAATATTTGAAAATGTCTTCTCTCATTAATAAAGTCGTCCATCATCTCAAACTTCCATTTACCCTTAAAAGCATTTTATCTTTTAAGAATATAATTTTCCTATGAGATTTTTAAACCCTGTTTTAATGAACGTTTGGGATTAAGGACGGATTTTGCGGTTTCTAGTTTCGTAATTGCGTTTTCCGAGAAAAGCCAAAGGATTACGAATTTCCATATTTGCTTACACAATGATGGGCTCAATATAAATTCTAAAAAACAGGGAGGGGAAATCACCTATAAAATATTTCCAGAGGATAACGGTACTTTAGACAAAAATATTACTGAGAAAAGAATGTCGCTATTGTCCTTACATTGATCGTGATCGACATTCGTGATCGTCGGATGTAAATGAATAAACGCATTTTTTCGTCTCTCGCGTGTCGGTAGACGTTGCCTGCATAATATACCTGTAGATATTGTTATGAATTGGATTTTTATTAACGAATAATAAAAATATCTAGTCGTCAAATAATGTCGCAAGTGGCGCTATCCGTTGGGTTAACGTTGAGACTTGTTGCTCCTATAACGCTTTTTTTTTTGTTTTAAGCCCGGCTCAGTCTGACAAATAGACCCATTATGCTGGGCTTTGTAGTTTTTGAAAGGAAATTTAATTTATTGGAGATTTTAGGGTTGAGTTACGAGTTTTACTTCCAAAAGCGTTTAGTGAGAGAAAAAAAGTGATTTTGCCAGTAATTTTTTTTGGTGGCCGAAAAGGTTTAAAAAAAAGTTTAGTGATCAATCTCTGACTCAGGGTTCAAAACCTAGAGTTTTTTCGCTAAAAATTTTGGTGAAAGCCGCAGTGGCGGCCGACCCGGGTTCCTCCTTCCAGTGGGCGCCAATCTTCTCAAAAGAAAGTTAATGTAATACTCTCGACAGGCTGTTTTTACAAATGGGTCTTTGGGACTTTTTAGGATCAAAATGACCTCTGTTCTATATCCCCTGGTGGTAGCGTCCTCGGTAGCGACGCCACTGGCCCCTGACGCCAAAATTTCAGATGGAAAAGTGTTTATCTATGTTTTGTATGGTTTGAATTAAGGAAACTTTCAAAAGGTAACAGATTTTTAGTCACATTTTAGACAATTTATGAGATTTGATCCCCTGAAAATTGTTTTGAGTTGCTAAAATAGACAATTCCCTTTTTAAAAGGTTTCTTACGTTCCATACATTTCGCTGTAGTATCTCGTAAATTGAATGTTGTTCTTTCTTTTACGCGTAATATCGGCATAAAGGTTAAATTACTAAACGTCAACCCCAGACTCTGAAAATTGAATTTTCACGATGCCATTTTCTCCACTTTCCCATCTCTGGACCCTCGATAAACGACGGTTGTGGGTTCGATTTTTCCTATAGCCGTTTTTATTTAAAAATTTGTTTTATCAATTTTTTTAAATATTCAACGTGGACGTCAGTTCCTCTTTTCTCCCTATAGAGATTGTATATAAACGTTTTGTATTTGTGAAAAATCTCTTGAGCGGATAGGAACATTCCGGAGGTGCATCGAGGGAATTCAAAAGGCCCAAAGGAATTCCTTTGTACCATTCCCCATCCCATCACGGGTGTCAGTCGCTTTGAAACCCCGCACTTCATTGTTCTAAAAAGACTTCTGTGAAATTAAAACACGTATAGGAAAAAACTAATGAATATTTTATTTTATCTGTTTCATACCATATCTATCCTTCTTCTATATTAAATTGAGGATTTGAAATTCTATTTTAAGGGTAGGAAATAACAAGGAAATTCAAATGAGATCTGGGATTGTGAAGGTCCTATTCCCTTTGTGAAATGGCTGATGGAAAAGGCGGAGAAAAAATCCCACAAATAACCCTTCTTTTTTTTGCTATGAGTCCTTTTTAATAATCATTAAAAAGAAAATTACAAATTTTTTTTAAACCTTAAAGTTTGATAAAAATTAGGGAAGACTCTGGAATTTGAGCACTGGGGGAGGTTGCCGTGGAAATCGAAGAACGCGAAAGTTTTATGGGGGGGGGGCACTTTGACAACCGATCCGAAGGAGGTGAAAGGAGCTATTTTTAGGATTTTTAAGTTGATTTTAATGAGCGTGGTTTCCCGTGGGTTTCCCTCCAGCTGCCGGACCCAGGTAGGCGACGAAAAGGCCGGTTGATGCAGGTCATCGGGTGTTTTCCTCCCGTTCTAGACTCCGTCAGGGAGGGGGATGAAAGGTTTTCCCCACCCACGGAACGCTCGGCGGTCTCCCCCGCCGGATCCGTCCCACGTGAAACTCACGACAGTCAATCGTCAGTCCGAAAAGTGTTTCGCGTCCGTCGGGTTTCCGGACGATCTACTCAAGCCGTTTTTCTACGACGATACTCGTCTTTTAGTTCGGCTATGAATCGTCCTCTCAACAAAAAACGTCGGACATTCAAATTGAATTTTCACGTCCCGAAGGCGAAACGTGTCGAAATGCTTTGGACCTCTTTAAGAAGCAAACTTATTAAATTACTAAACAACAAAAATAAACCAGAAAATGTGAACATAAAACAGGTATTTTTATCAACTACATACTCATCTCGTTATCTCAAATCTCCTTACTTTCATATTATCTCTCGCTTTTCTTCATAAAAATCATCTCTTTTCTTATAAAAGATAAAATATAAAAATAATAGAGAGTTTAAAAAATATTCTTTAGGGTTTTTTTCTGGGGGGGGGGGGGGGGGGGGGGGAGAAATTCCTGTTGCACAACAGGAGGGTTCCATTCCATTGTACCTGCTTCTGAGACATAATTGACGGTCTCGGGAAACAGCTTCATTTCCACGTCTCGATTGCGACACAGCAAACAATTAGGCGCCGACTTTCATTATCTTAAACAAACGAAAATCCCCCCTTGACTAATTGAATGCCGTATTGTTTTATTGCCATTGACATCTTCGAGAAGAAACAAAAAAGTCTTTTCATTTCTACAGAAGAATCCTTGGCATCTTATTTCCTGAAAACTCCGGACGAATGCGGAAAAATAGTTACTCGAAAGTCCCAGGAGGTCTTAACCTTTTATTGCTAAGGGTCCATTCATATGTTATAAATTTTCTTAACATACTTCAAGGAATACAAGGTATAAATGGTATACACTTAAAAATACATAAAACACATTTTTTCCGCCTTCAGAACCTTAAAATTTGTTTTATAAAAAACCACCTTTCTGTCAAAACTCTCTCCAACTCCTGTTGAAACTTTTAAATCAGGACAAAAACCCAATTTGACCGGATTTTTTTTTCTAAACAAATAAAAAGGAACACGGTTTTGTGATATTCTTATTAGATTGAGTAACCTTTTATCTAATGGGGAAAGATCTAAATTTTCGTTTTTATTTGAAATTGAGGATTCCATCATGGGGTCAAATTTTCATTATGAATTATAATTTTTTTCTTTCTCTTTTTTCCTCTCCATTCCAGTAATTTAATCAAATACACTTTTCAATTAGCATTAAGGATACTCTGTTGCAATTGTTTTTAAATTTTATTTTATAAATACCCTTGTAAATGATTATTGTTGTTAAAATTTATTGCATCGATTGAACGAAAAGTTGGTCAATCGCAATAAATAATCTAGTTATTCGTTTTCACTTTTTTTCTCATTTTTTTTTGGTCGGACATTTCCGCGCATTAATATTTCACTCAGGCCTCGTTATTTTTTTTTGTTTTCTTCGAACCCTCGAAAAGTCTTCCGAAACTCGTGTTAGAGTGAATTATTTATGGAGGTTTGATTTCATCGAATGTTGTGACCCCAAAAAAACAAAATCATACAAAAATGCATAAAACGATGTCCTACTCTTATTTTGACTTCTTTTTTCGTCCTATCGATTGTTACGAAATTAAAACCAGGAAATTTTCCAAGAGCCTTGACATCATATCCTTGATGTATCGAAAACCTAAAAAAGTTTAATCAGGAAAAAAGAAGGAGCGCTCTGAAATTCCTTGATACAAGATTAGACTGAACAAATAGAAGATTCTAGATTTTGTTTATTCTTTTACATCATTGTATTGCGTCAAAAATAAGGCAAATAAAAATTACATGTTGGGAGAAAAAAAAATTTTCGGGAGTCATCGACCATAGTGGATCAAAGTTAAGATATTAAGCGTTCAAGGTGTTCAAGATTCTCGGCCATTTAAAAAAGGAAAAGATGTTTGATGTTGATAAAGCTACGCGGAAATTCTCTAATTTGTCTAATGACAGAACAGTTTCCTTTTTCGCGACTTTCTTTTGACAAAAGGAATTCTCTTAAATATTTACTTTCTTTTGATCTAGAAAGGAGTTAAATTTGGTCCTCCTTAGGGCAAATATTTAATTTAAGAGTACACTAGAAATAACTTTTTGTTAATTACCCTTGAAATCTCTTAATATCGGTGTTTCCAGTTGAGTCACGGCCTTGTGATTTTCCATGAGAAACTCCTTTACGTAACATCAATTTTTTGTACAATTTTTTTCCTGTTAAAATTATCGATCGATTTGTTCACGTAATACTATATTTGTTAAGGTTTTATTGACGGTAATAATGACGTATCCGTTTTAGACCGGCCGGAACGGGTAGATCAGGAAATGCGTTTAACAAGGAAATCAAGGGGAAGGTTTTTCTTCTCTCGTCCCTCGAATCATTAGGAAAAAAGTTAAAATGAATGAAAGGAAATTCGATAGGGGCGTTGGATTTTACAAGAGTATCAGTAACATCAGTTTAAAATGTGGGCTTCCTCATTGGTGGATTGTTGGGACTTTTTCAGATGAAAGAAAGATGTTTTAATTTCCGTTCCTTAACTTAGGTAAGGTTGTGAGTAAAAATCAAGGATTGCGTTGACATCAGCCAGTGAGAGCCCTCCGTTCGAGGTCTCCTTAAGATTCCTCAATGGCTTCCTTGAGAAAAAAAAAGAAGGGAAATCGGAAGGATCTCTTCAAGGGAGGTTCATAAATACATAACGGAAGGATTTTCTTGAAAACTTTGAGAGAGGTGTTTATGATAATTCCTGAGTTTCCAAACGCGCTATCTTGGGTTACGAACCCGAAAGTATGGATAAACGCAATAATGTTGGGCCGTTTCACTTTTAAAATGAGCCCTTTCGATAGGATTTTCCGTTTTCGAAATATAATTGCGAACATATGGAAAAACGAAATTTTTTCCCAAAAATTGCGATTTCTGTATAGATCAAAGTCTTTTCCAGACAAAACTGTTTTAGATAGCAACAAGGACAACTTGGATTTAGTACTAATTGGCGTTTTAGTCCGAGTGACTCGTTAAATCCAGATATTGGTGTTTGGGACGGAAAAAGGTTTTTTTCCCAAAAATTGCGATTTCTGTATAGATCAAAGTCTTTCCAAAAACTGTTTTAGATAGCAACAAGGACAACTTGGACGTTTTTAAAAAAAATTTATTATCTTTAAAATGTCCAGTACGTCCTCCGTCAGGTCGACCGTTATTTAGTACTAATTGGCGTTTTAGTCCGAGTGACTGTTAAATCCAGATATTGGTGTTTGGGACGGAAAAAGGTTTTTAGTCAACTTTATTGGTTGATAAAACAAAATTGAAAAAAACCACATTTTAACTTTTTTTTTTCGAAAAAAGCCTTTAATATTGGCGGTTTGAGACAGAATTTAGGTGTTTTTGCCCAAATTATGGTGTTTTAAAACTGTTCCCAAGCCCCCCCCCCATCCTGAACGTCCAGGATGATTTAAACAAATTTTTGATTCAAAATAGCTCATTTGTTTACGTTTCATAACAAAGACCAGATTAAGGAAAGAAGATTTTATAAACAAACGGGATCCCAAAAAAACAATGTTCCTAGAAAGGCCTAATTTATTTTAAAAAATTGCGATAATATTTTTTAATCGTGATATATCTGTAAAACGATGACCTTTTCGGAATAAAAAAAACATCGGATTTGTAATGCAAATATCAGTCATTATTGACGTTTATGAGAAGGCTTTTTAAGGTAGGATTGTAAGTTTTTGATGTTTTTTAAGTACCTAAAGTAGACTTTTAAACAAACTCTGAGCTGTTTCCGGGCCGGTAGCGGAAACGGCGATCCTGTGTGAAGATCATAAAAAAAACTTCCTCCTAAACAAACACCCTTTTTAAGTCAAAGGCGAACCCCTTTTTTATTATAATCAATTAATTTATTTAAACAATTTCTAATGTTCCAAGAAAACCTAGAAAATAATTTTATTTTTAGATATAAATTGAGGGAAAACATAATTTTTTTTTTAAATCGGCGATTAGAGAAAATTGTCTTACGTAACATATTCTCCTCTGGGATAAGCGACCTTTCATATTTCACTGAAACCATACAAAAAACTTTTGATCTCAAGTTATGATTAAGTATTAATAAATATTCAAATCATAGGTTTCCTTTGATCAAAACCCCTTTGGTGCTTTGATCTCCCTTAAAATGATATGTCAGAATTACAAACGTTATCATTTTCACATTATGCTCAAAAGAAAGCGAAATATTTTTTAAAAGCTTGTTTGAATTAATATTGCCCACAACCTGTTTGACAAAGATAAGTTAAGAAAATGGTGAGGGGATTTAAGAATCGTTCTTTTACCCCTGAGGTCCATTGAGGGAGTTTTTATTTGCCTTTAATTTTCAACAATTCCCTTGGCTTTTAACTCCCTTTTCGTATTTTCTTTGATTGCCCTGACCCTTTTATACCTTTTTTTTTTTTTTTTAGACATTCCCTAAGCGATTTTGTAACTTTTAAAACGTGAAAATTCTATTATTACTGGTCTTCCAATAATGATAACGATATTAGACCTCTTTAGAGCATTCTGCAAAACAATGAATGAAAGATTCATAATTTTTTTTGTTGATTTATTGAAACATACACGAATCTAGACTGAAATCTGATATGTACTTCTAAATTTTACATCAGTTTTGCGAAAGTGTGGGAGGCTACTAACTTGATTCCTCTTCTCTGAGTTAATTAACGTTCACCAGCCAAGCAGTACTTCAAAGAGTTAGGATAGTCAGCTGCATTGCCTCCCCTGATTCTCGGGAAACGATATATCGGGTAGTCCTTTGGTCATTTTAAAGAGAATCAATTTTTTAATAAGTTAGCTAGATGTACGACTAAACTATGACAAATAGCAATTCGAAAGAAATGTAAACTCATCTGCAGTTATCTAGACCTCTTCTACCATATGATAAGGCGGTGTAAAAAGATGACCTAGAATTTGAAACTAGAAATTACGTCATGGTAGAACCTTTGAGCAATAATTCCCGATAAAGTCGGTAAGGAATTGGAAAATTAGCAAAGTAGGAGAAAAACGGAAAATCGTTATCAAATATTATTTATATATGATAGATTTATTTAGTGTAAAAATAAAAAAATTTGTTATGAAATTGAAATTTTTAGTAAGTAGAGATTTTGATGGCTGTTTCGCCAAACTCGATTTTCAACTTCTTCCCGCCAGAAGGAATTTCCGTTTATTTTTGGATTTTAGATTCGATCGGAATATAAATAATTTTTTTATTTTTGTAAATCGATACCCTGAATCGACGGAGCGTTGACCAGTCCATACGGAATGCGTGGCACGACTTGAAACGAAAACCGGCACCTCTTCCGGTCGGCATACCGATAGTAAAAAAATTTTTTTAATTTGTAAAAGAAAAAAAAAGCCTCTTTAATAGAAATTCTTAACATTTTTGTCGTTTTCAAGTGTTTGTACAGGCCTGATTCATTCAGGGAAGCGGGCGCCGGTTTCTTTTTTTTTAAGTAGGAAATGAGTTTAAAAAGTTGATTAGCTTGAAAAAAATATTTGTTTTAAAATTTATTTTTTTAACAAAAATCTTGAAGGATATTATGGAAAGTCGGTTTTTTGTTTTTTCAACACTTCCTTCTTTTATAAGAAAGATTGCTATTTGGTCAGCCACTTGTTTGCCGAGCTATTCGTAACTAGAGACATTAATGGGGTTTCTCCTTTTTAGTGGAAAATCGGACCACTTCGGACAGCGACGTGAGACAAATGTTTTTTTTTCTCTCCTTTTTCAATTGGAGCAAGGAAATAATCAAGGTTGTGCCGTTCGTACTCCATTATTCACGCCGGATCAATCCTCGGCTGTCATTTATGGAAGATTTAATTATTTAAACTTAAAATCCTTGATTTTTTTTTAATTCCGCTTTTTTGTAACGATTCATTAAAAATTACTTAGCCTCCTCTTCGGGGAATTCCAAGAACAAATATTATTCGAGGAGATGAAAATTCAAATTTCCTCTCTTTTAAAATGAGAAAACGGTCCCATAAAATTGAAATGATAAAGAGCCTCTTCTAGGGACAAAATTATATTCTGTCTTCCCCCTTTTCATAAAAACCATCGTATTACGCCAAAATTTAATCATTTTTATGGTAAAAAGAGGATTAATTAACCCGATTTTAATAAAAATTTGATTATTTTTGTTATTTTTAAGTTATCCTTGATCATTTTCCTCCTTTTTTTCTTCCCCCTTTCTCTTTCTGGAGTTTGAATAGATTTTTAACGAAGGGCGGGACTCCGTTTTCTGGCTCGATCCCAAAATGTGTTTTATACATAATTGAAGGGTTTGTATTTCATAGAACTCAGGCCTTCCCAAAGGTATAATCAGGTAACCGAACACTCGACGAAAACAAACGTTTACCGCCTCTGAAACCATTGTCGTACATGCTCCCGCGCTTGTGGAATAACCCTTTGAGGTTTTAATTTGTTAATAACTAAAAATTAACCCGCTTTATGTTTTTTCTGTTTTATTTGATTTTTCCGTTCTTTATTTTGTTTTTAAAATTTCTACCTTGTCCAGATTCAGGTTGACGTTGAGGATTGGAAAAACTTAAAAAAGATGGCTAGAAGATGCGCCCCTTATCAAAATCTAAGATTTATTAGGCACTTTTACGACAGATTTTAAGTTTCTTAAAGAAGTTATTGTGATACCCTTCACGTCGGGTTTTTGGGGAAGGGTCTTCCAGACCCCGGAGGGTCAAATCGAATATCAACTTTAGCTGTGGTGCCGGCCGTCCGTAGCATTTTTTCCGGAACACTTTACGGCCACAATTTTCAACCGATTTTTTACCAAATTTTCTTGGTCGGAGGCCTCCCTTTGGCGAAAATCCCATTATTTCTACCTTGATACTAACAAAAATTTTCGAAAAAAATTAAATATTTTTTGAAAAAAAAAATGCAAATTTAAAAAAGAAAACTTACAAAATTATTCGAAAAAAAGACTGAAATTTTTTAAAGAAAATAAAAACTTCCTCCTCCGTTATACTTCTCCCTCCTTTATACCTCCCCCTCCGTTATACTTCCCCTCCCATATACTTACCCCTCCCTTGTTGTTACTTTTCTTTAAGGAAGTTTTCGTTGGAAGCTCTTCAAACTAGTACTTTTTATTTTTGACTAAATGAAGAGTCTCTTTTGGGTGAAAAATAGGTTGTTTTTTTTTTTCTCCTTTTTTTTTTAAAGAAATATCAAAGGTACATTTTATAATCTGATTTGAATGTTTTCAGACGAAACGTGTCATTAAACGCAAAATAAAATAAAAATTGCAGAAAAAAATCCCTCATGAAGGGAAATTCCGCGTTAAAAAATGTTAGCTATTTTTTGAATTATCTTTTAATGGAATTTATATGAAACATTAAAGCTGTGGTTCCGAAGCTCCTCCTTTATAAATTTTTTCCATTTTTATTATGAGAAAAAAATTATTTCTACAACTTTTCCAATCTGATCTCATGAATATTCTAGTTTTATTCGAAATGTCCGAGCTACAATAGATAAAAATGCATTTCCCATTCCAAAAAGCTAAAAATAGGATATTGATTTAAACCTACGTGTACGAAAGTGGTCGTAGCGGAATTAACGCAAGTTTGAACTCGTCAGTGTTTTAATCTCGTGTCGTATTTCAAGAGTTTAGAATTTCAGGAACGTTTCCCCAACTCCCATCACGTTTAAACGCCCCCTCGATTGTTCAGAACTTCGATATATGAGATAAACGGGGGCGCTAACTCGCGATTATTTCATCGCCCTTATCTCTCGCGCTCTAATGGATTTTATACCCGGAAAATCACAGCTTTTTCTATCTTCTTTTATTCTAAAAAAATAGGTATACCTACATACATTTTTATGATTCTTCAGACAAAAAAAATACCTTTGTATTTAAGTAAACAAATATATTCTAAAGCCAAAGCAAAAAGAAAAGATTTTAAAGAACCACATTTTTCTCGCAACATTGGAGCAAAACTTAAAAAACGCCGCCGTACTATAGCGGACCCTTAACTATTGAGTTCTTTTAATTTTGAGGAAAAAAAAGATTAAAAATATTTTTAAATTATGAGGTCTAAAAGATTTTGTTGTTGTCCTTCCATATTTCATGTAAATCCTCTTTTGGTTTATTGCTTAAGTTTCCCTAAAATCGAGATTAATTAATTATGAGTTGTGGGGTTATGAAAGTCGTTGGTGAGAGGTTTACCGAAAGCTCCTTCTAAATTAACTTGATATGTAATCAAATTCTATTTCCGGCTAACCTAATCGGCCTGTGGTTTTAATTATATACTGCCCATCACTGAAATCGTTACGGATTTTGTTTTGCTTGATTAAATTCAATTAGCGGGATTTTATTTTCTTAATAATAAATTCAAGTTTTTAGAAAATTAGTTACCTCAGGATGTCAAAATGGTTTTCCCTGGCAAGCTCTATTTTTATAGTGCTCATTTTCTCCGGGTTCTCTCATTTTTAACTTCCTTATATTGTGATACCCTCCACGTCGGGTTTTTGGGGAAGGGTCTTCCAGACCCCGGAGGGTCAAATCGAATATTGATCTTAACGATCTCAACTTTGTCTGTGGTTCCGGCCGTCCGTCCGTAGCATTTTTTTCTGGAACTCTTAAAGGCCACAGTTTTCAACCGATTTTTACCTCACACAAATTTCTTTAGCCGGTGAACATGTGACAAGGGCAATTTTTGAATTTCGAAAAAATGGTGGAGAAATGTCCGTTTGAAATTTTAAAAAATTCGCTGCGGCCGAACCGTTGCAGTTGGTCCGATTTTCACCAAATTTTCACCAATTACTCCTTATATTTTTTAAGAATTTTTGGTATAAAAAAATTTATCATTTTTTAACATTAATTATCATTTTAGTAGGGAGAAATTTCATACTTTTCCACGCCTTACGCGAGGGACCTCTTGGGCAAAAATCCCATTATTTCTAGCTTGATACTTAAAAAAATTTTCGAAAAAAACTAGAAAATTTTTGAGAAAAAAAAACTTAAAACAAAAAAGTACTTCCCCCTACGTTATACTTCCTCCTCCGTTATGCTTCCCCTACCTTTTATATTCCCCCTATATTTTTACCCTTTATGGAAGTTTATACTTCCCCCTTCTATATTTTTTACTAGTTTTTTTAATTTTTTTTTATTTTATTTCCATTTTTTTTTTTTAATTTGCTTAGAAAAATGGTTTTAATTTTAAAAAATTCTGTAACAAAGAGCTTCTTGGAAATGAATCATAAAGTTTGCTGAGGCAGTTTAATTAATTTTTTTTCATCAACTCAATTATTATTTTTTAGGAGGACAAAGTGTCGAGTTCAGGAGGGAGCCTTGAGCACGAGTATGAGTTGAAGGATGTCGTGAAAGAAGGACATGATAGGGCGGACCCTTCACAGTTCGAACTTCTCAAAGTTCTGGGTCAAGGCTCGTTTGGCAAAGTAAGCATAAAAAACTGTTGAGAACACGATCTCAATTAAATTTTTATCCCTCTTTAGGTTTTTCTTGTCAAAAAAATTGTCGGAGCAGACAGCGGGACACTTTACGCGATGAAGGTTTTAAAAAAAGCGACTCTGAAAGGTAAATTACAAACTAAAAATTCATTATAATTAAATTTTTCTTCAGTTCGAGACAGAATGAGGACAAAAATGGAACGAAATATTCTGGTTGATGTCAGACACCCATTTATTGTTCGACTCCACTACGCTTTTCAAACTGAAGGCAAACTTTACCTCATCCTCGACTTCTTAAGAGGCGGTGACCTTTTTTCTCGTCTTTCCAAAGAAGTAAACGCTTTATTTAAAAAGGATTCCTTTAAACCTTTTTTTCTTTAGCTTATGTTTACTGAAGAAGATGTTAAATTTTACCTTGCCGAATTAGCCCTAGCACTTAACCATTTACACAGTCTTGGGATCATTTACAGAGATTTAAAACCAGAAAAGTATGTTTGTTTTGTATTGTTGGCAATATTGATGGCATATTTTTAGTATACTTTTGGACCAAGATGGACATATATCATTGACAGATTTTGGGTTAAGTAAGCAACCTGTTGATGATCAAAAAGCTTATTCGTTTTGTGGCACTGTGGAATATATGGCGCCAGAAGTCGTCAACCGTAAAGGCCACTCATTTGCTGCAGATTGGTGGTCATTTGGTGTTCTTATGGTAAAAAAAAATATTTAAAGAAGTGTTAAATTTTAACTTTTTTTTTAGTTTGAAATGCTGACAGGAGCGTTGCCTTTTCAAGGTTCTAACCGAAAAGAGACCATGACGCAGATTCTAAAAGCAAAACTAGGTATGCCTCAACATCTGTCGCAAGAGGCTCAGAGCCTTTTGAGAGTACTTTTTAAACGAAATCCGGCGAACCGATTGGGCGCAGGACCTGATGGCCTCAACGAAATCAAAAGCCACTCATTTTTCGCTACTATCGATTGGGAGAAACTTGTGAAAAAATCAATCCAGCCGCCCTTTAAGCCTGCTCAGAGAGCCGACGACGTTTTTTATTTCGATTCCGAATTTACATTGAAATCTCCCAAAGGTACGATAGTAATACCATTTCTTCAAATTAATTTTTTTTTTTTTTTTTTTTTTTTTTTTTTTTTTTTTTTTTTTTTTTTTTTTTTTTTTTTTTTTAGATTCACCTGGAGTACCTCCTAGTGCAAACGCTCATGAACTCTTTAGAGGTTTTAGCTTTATCGCACCTTGCCTACTTGATCCCGAGCCAAACAATTTACATAAAGTAGAACCTCTAACAAGGGTAAAGGTTGAATTATCTCCTTTTTAAATTCAATAATATCAATTTTAGATGCCATTTTCAAAGCAAAGTAATATTAACGACGAATATGAATTACGAGAGGAAATCGGTCGTGGAAGTTATTCAATTTGTCGACTTGCCATTCATCGTGTCTCACGGACGGAATGCGCTGTTAAAGTTATTGACAAGTCCAAACGCGATTGTCAAGAAGAAGTCGACATTTTGTTACGATACCGCGGACATCCCAATATAGTCACATTAAAAGATGTAAGATATTATTTATCTTAGAAAAGTACTTATTTTGGTTCTTTTAGGTTTACGAAGATGATAATAGCGTATTTATTGTTATGGAGCTGATGCGAGGGGGAGAACTTTTGGATAGGATACTGAGACTGAAAGCATTTTCTGAACGAGAAGCATCTGCCATAATGCACACTGTAATATCCACTGTTGGATACCTTCATCAACATGGGGTTGTCCATAGAGATCTTAAGCCGAGCAATTTACTCTATGCAACTGAAACAGCAAGCCCTGAAGCGCTCAGACTTTGCGATTTTGGCTTCGCTAAACAGCTTCGTGCTGAAAACGGTCTTCTGATGACTCCATGCTATACAGCCAACTTTGTCGCTCCTGAAGTACTTAAACGTCAAGGATATGATGCCGCATGCGACATTTGGTCTCTTGGAATACTACTTTACACTCTTCTCGCTGGGTAAATCAACATTCTTTTGTTATTATGTAGATTATTTTTTATGCTTTATAGGAGGACACCGTTTGCCAATGGCCCTGAAGACACTCCGAGTATTATTTTACAAAGAATTGGAGACAGCAAGCTTGACTTAGAGAGTGGAAATTGGGCTCAGATATCAAACGAAGCGAAAGAATTGGTGAAGAAAATGTTACATGTGGACCCAAGTAAAAGACCAACTGCAGGGGTATTGTTGACCGAGCCATGGTTAACAGCAAGACATCGACTTCCTGCATGCCGTCTTCCTTGTGGAGCTGCAGCGGAGGTAAAAGCAGCTGTCGCAGCCACTTATAAAGCAGTCGGCTTCCGTACACCTAACCTCGGACCCGTCGTCATGAGCGATCTCGCTCGTAGAAGGCGAAAATCTCGTCCAAAATCTTCAACGCAAATATGAGAGCAGCCTGTCGAGACAGCTGTCCATTAGTGTCTCGATTTATAAACACACAAACAAAAACTCACAGTTTAGTAAAAAAAGACAGTTTTATCTTTTTTTTTATACCTAGGTGCTAAAAAAATTATTTTCAAAAAACCTTTATACCTCTAAAGTTTTTTTTAATTTTATTTTTTGCCATAAGTTCCAGTCTGTCTAGATTTAAAAAGTAGATTTGTTGGTTCTTCCATCACATTAGCTTTAAATAATATTCCTGTTAGTTATAGCGTAATTTCTGCTTTATGCCTAAATGTTCGCAGATTCTAAAAATTTATTCGTCTTGTAAATGATCTCAAAGACTAGTTATGTATATTTTATGTGCAATATAACTTTTCCCGTGTTGTATAAAAGGGCCTAAAGTAGCGTTAAATATATTTTATCCTCCTTTGTAAATTATATTTGTAAAAAAAGTTTTAATTTATTGTTGTTCCAGTTTTAAAGAAATTTAACGTTTTATATGAAAAAAAAAAAGAAAAGAAAATCAGAAGAAAATTGAATTTAATTGGTAAAATGTTAATATTTAAAAAAATATATAGTTACAAATTAATTAGTCCTCAAAAAGTTGTAATATGTGATAAATATTTTTGATGAGGATCTCTATAATTATTTTAAATTAAAATAAAATTTTAAAAATTTATTCATTTTATTTTCCGGATTTATTACCTACTATTGAAAGGGCCATTTTTATGAAAAGAAAAAACTGAAATAAATAATCTGGTGGCAAAATTTAAATGCATGTCATATGAAGAGTCCAGGTGTCTCGAAGTCTACTTTCAGGTGCTAGGTATGTCACTAATGAAAGTCATTTACGTCTTTTTACCTATTACATAAAAATTATTCATTGTTTTTGATATGGTCTTATATTTGTAAATTGGCAAAAAGTTTAGAAAAAAAAACTATGAGCTGGATTTCTGTGGGGGGATGGAGAGATAGATGCAGGAGAGAGGGGTACCCGGCTAGAGTGGCAATTTTTTAAACGCCACTTCTCTAAAACGTCTTCTCCTCTTCAGTCTTCTTCGTCCCCATTCACAAAGAAAAGAAAAAAAAAGAGAAGAAAAAAATGCCCGACAACAGGGATGATCTTGAACACCTCATGGGAAAAATGGGTAAGCTGCATAGATATTTTTAATTTTAATTTAATTATTTAATTTTCAAAATTTGTCAATAATCTCAATTAAAACTTTTCAAATTTATCTACTAAATTAATTTTCTAATAAGGAAATTTTTCTGCTTGGCTTTTAAATAACCATGTTAAAATTCATTCCCTCTGAAAGCCATAAATTAACATTTTTTTAAATGGAAATCCGATTTTTCATTATTCTTATGATCAAGGTCTCTCATTTATCGTTATTTTATTATACCTATTTCTAAGGTTTTAAAAATAAAATTATATAAAATAATAATGTTTTATATGAAGAATTTATCTTGCGCTAATCAATATTCATCCTTCGTTCAAATAAAATATTTGAACAGTCTCGATATCGTTTTTGGAGTTTCAAAATTTTCTGTTAGCTTTGGCGCCTTTGTCAATATTTCGATAGTTCAAAATTAGATAAAAACACTTCTTTCTTTTTTATGTTTTACTACGTAATTAATCAAAAGAAATAACTGATACCTTTTTGACCTATTGGTTAATTTTTTGTAGTTTTTGGGCACAATTTTTATTTTACAAAAAACTTGAAAATCAAAATGGTCAAAATTAATTTTTTATTAAATTAGAATATTTTTATCTTTTATTATCAAATATCTTCAAATATCTATTTGTCCTTGTTTTTTTTATATAATTCAAGATGCGTACCTAAATGGTTTCGTAACAGATTAGGATTATTTTTTTCAGCATTTTTGAGAAGCTAAAAAATGACTAATTGGTAGAATCCTGTCGTTTTATTAGAGAAGATTGACATTTTAGGCAAAATGAGGGACTTATTAGGAAATAATGGGGCGGCGTTTAGTTATTTGATGTTTCGGCAGTTGAAATAAAGGCATACCAACAATCAAACCTTCAATTATCTAACGTTTAGATAAAAACTACCTAGCTTATTGATCCTAATTTTTCTTTTTTACAGGGGAGTTTGGAAAGTATCAATTTATACAGTTTTTACTTCATCTTTTGGCGGCGTTGACGGCTGGAGTACATATGCTCTCTTTGGTCACAGTGGCTGCTGTTCCTGAACATAGGTTTGATTTTTAGCTCAGTAAAAATTGTACAATAGGTATTCAAAATTTCGCAGAAGCTCGTTTTTTAAAAAATCTAGTAGAAAAATATAATCTAGTGGAAAGAACCATTTCTTTTGGTTCATCGCCTTTATCTCAAAAATAGTGCATCGCAGAAAAGAATTTATTGTGCCATAAGTTTAAGCTAGATGCCAAAAAATGAGCAAATGAGCCAGTGAGGTTGATTTTTTTATTACATTTTAGATGTGCCATTCCAGATATCGAGAACAGTACAACATTGCCATGGAATTCGTCCGAAGTGCTCAAATGGATTCCAAAACATGACAGAACTTTGAGCTCTTGCTTTATAATCGATGGAGTAAACTCAACAAAAGAATGCGACCGATGGGTCTTCGACGATACTTATTATAAATCGACAAGAGCGATAGAATGGGGTTTCGTTTGCAACCAAAGATGGAAAGGTGCTTTGTCGCAGTCATCGTATATGCTGGGCGTCTTTTTCGGTGCTGTTACGCTAGGCTCTATGGCCGACAAATATGGGCGGAAAACAATCTTTTACTTATCAGCAGTTCTTCAGCTCTTATTTGGCGTCACTATCGCATTTGTCACCAACTTTCATCTATTTCTTTTTGTTTCATTTTGCTATGGGATGTTCGGGTCAGCAGGATCGTACATCACCGCTTTTGTTTTAAGTATGTTATTTTACTTTTATTTTTCTAATAATGTTGTATAGCTATGGAATTTGTTGGACCTTCAAAAAGAACGGTTTGTGGTATTACATTTCAAGCGACATTTGCCGTCGGTATTATGCTTGTCGCTCTATGGGGTTATTTAATACCAGACCATACTATTTTACAAATGGTTTATGGCCTTCATGGTGCTCTATTAATCGGCCATTGGTGGTAAGTGAATTTTCATACTGTTTTTCCTAAAAAAATATTTTCAGGCTGATAGATGAGTCGCCAAGATGGCTTTGGTCGCAAGGAAGAATATCTCAAAGTGTCTCCATTATAGCGAAAGCCGTCAAAATCAACACTGGCGAAAACATTGACAAAGCTTATTTCATATCTCGAGGTAATGCGAAATCGCAGAATATGGTTGTAGAAACAGCAACTTTGGCTGACATGTTCAAAACACCATTTTTAAGGAAAAAAACTTTAAATATTTCTTTAAATTGGTAAGTAACGTCTAATTTAAAAAAAAATTGTTCATATTTTTTTTCTTTAGGTTTGCCAACAGCTTGGCATATTATGGGCTATCTTTAAATACAGGAAGCCTAGAAGGAAATCCGTATTTAATTCTGTTCATAATGGGTTTAGTTGAGGTTCCAGGATATCTGTTAACTATGTATTTATTGGATAAAACAGGAAGGAGGTCTTTAATTTGTTCTTTCATGATTCTTGGAGCAATCGCATGTTTTATAACTGCTGCCTTACCTCCAGGTAATCATAAAATATCTATCAAAATCACTTAAACTAAACTTTCTTTTTTAAAGAACTAAGTTCCTTAGCGACAAGTGTAGTTTTTATTGGAAAATTCTGTCTCGCTAGTTCCTTCGCCATTATTTACAATTACAGCGCTGAAATATTTCCGACAGTTTTGAGAAACACTGGCCTCGGCTTTGGAAGTATGTGTGCAAGATTTAGCGCAACATTGACACCTATGATATCACTTTTGGTAAATAAAATGAAACCGTTGACCATAAATCAATAGTTATTTTAAGGACTCCTTTGATAAAAGGATACCGACGGTCGTATTCGCCACAGTCGCTATCATATCTGGATTCACAACCATGTTTTTACCTGAAACGATGAACCAGCCGATGCCTCAGTCGTTAGCCGACGGCGAAACGTTCGGAAAAGGAGATACATTATTTAAAAATGGATGTTTTCCTTCATTAGATGAGAAAGAAGATGAAGAAGTTGAAATGAAACTAAAAAATCGGCCTTGAATGCATAATTTTAAGGCTTTCCTGTGATAAAAAGAACTGATTTAACAAACAAAAAATACTATATAATGAAAACAATATTATAATATCATAAGTTTTGTACATTAAAATCCATTAAAAATTTATTAAAACTCCATAAATTTTCTGGGATGGCTTCACACCTTGTCCTAAAGTCATGTCGTCCCAAAGTACTAATTTTAAGAGCTTCCGACGAAAACTTCCTTTTTTCGTTTTTTTCTGTTTTATTTTCTGTTTTTAAGTTTTTTTCTGGGACTAAATGCTTTACCGTTTTGCTGGTCCTGTATCTTTGACGAAAACCCAGCAAAAGACATACAGCAAAAGAAGCCCTTTTAAGGTTGTCATTATTGTCTTTGAAGATCAAGAACGCATTTCAAAGAAACGGAGGAGGAGAAGAAAAACAATTTCTTGTTCTGGTTTTTTATCCTAGCAACTACATAGTTGGTTTTGCTTGGGTTGATGGATAAATCTAGGACGATTTTTATTTATTTTTATAATAAAAATATAGGTTTATCCATCAACCCAAGCAAAACCAAGAAAAAAATGTTTCTTTACGCACGATCGAAAAGTATCAATTACTAGCTTTGATTTTATTGAAGTCAAAAATCAAGATGGCGGATTTATCCATCTAAAAAAGTCTTAAAAAGGATTCAAAAAATAAACTTAATATTATTTCAAATTTTTTATCTTCATTTTTTAACTGCTCGCAAGAAGAAAAAAAGTACAAATGTGGAGTTGGCCCCGACGGGAACTTCCTTAAAGAGAGGGAACATTATAGGAGGGGAAGTATAACGGAGGGGAAGTTTAAGGAGGAATTTGTACAAAGTATGAGGGGGACTTAATTTGAATTTTGTACAAATTTTTAGGGTAAACAAAAAGAATTTTTAAAAGGGAGGTCTAGTCCCATGAAAATCGGACGATCCATTCTCGAGATATCTTCAGATATACGCAAAAGAGCATGATATCAACCGAAATATCTCAAAATCTATAGGTTTTAGAAACTCGACCAATAAGTCAGAAATTGCGCTCCACTCAAAGAGCCTTCCAAAAAGTATAATTTCATGAAGATCTGACCATCCGTGCTTGAGATATCTTCAAATATAGGCAACTACATCACTAGTACCGAATTTGTACTGTAATCAAACAGTTTCAAAAAATCTAATTCCATGAAGATCTGACCATTCTTTCTTGAGATATCTTCAAATATATCGAGGATTTTGTTCACTGTCATTTTAGCGTTGGTGTTTCTCATTCTCCACATTAAGCCGGAGTTGTCGACAAGGACGATGACGTCTTCAGAACATGTTGATACTTGAATGTACCAAAAACGTGTCCTGCAGTCAAACATGTCTACTGGGACGCTCCAATGCAAAGCTGAAAGAGAAAAAAATGTTAAAATAATTTTCTACTCAGAAATAAATAATTATAGCTTAGTTCCAACCGGAGTTTGAAACTCTTGGAGCATGCACAGAAGGATTTGACGTCAAATTAGACGTCGTTCAAATTGCTTGTCCGTCGAATCTGAAGTCATTGACATCAAATATGACGTGAAAATCCTTCTGCGATTGCTCCAGGAGTTTCAAATCAGTTTCTAACTGCATTTGGATCAAAGCACTATGAACCACCATTTACTCGTCGTACTTTTGTCTGTCGAGAAACGTTTTAATCAAGCAACGCTACATTTCGACTTTCCCATTTCTTTGAGTCGAAGGTGAAAGGAATATCCTGCGTGGAAAATCTGTCCCAAACATACCTAGTCCCGTTATACGACGATTGCCTTCGTAATTAGCCCAAAAGGGGGGAAAGTTCATGAAGATGTACGATGAAGAGATGTAGGTCAAGATCAGACCCGGGAAAAAAATATGACCTCCTCTATTAGGGTAAGAGAAAAGAAAAATCATAAGAACGAGTCAAAATCAAATAAACCTAAGTGTTTTCTCTCTCTTTTTTTCCAATTGAAATTTTAAGAAGTTAAACGAATGCATTTAAAAAGAGGCCGAAGAAATGACACGGATGTTGTGAAGAAGGTATAGATTGATGACTCGGCAGATTTTATCGCCGCGCAAAACAAATACTATCGAAACCTGAATGAAAACTGAACTTACCATGTACTGGGGATATATCTTGTATCTGGATTTCGCATTCCAGAAGATCGACCGATCATAAGAGGACCCCCAATACTTATGAATTAAAATAGATTTGGAAGAATAGAAATCTACCTAAAAAAGTAGGTAAAATAAAATTTCTCTAAAATGATCTTAAAAGAAATTGAAGCGATTCCTTCTGGGGCAGCTCCATAATAAAACTTTAAGGAGCATCATCGAGGGTATTCTGTGAATCTAAATCGATGTGTTCCCAAAAGGAATTCAGTCCATAACAACCTTTTTAAATGGTCGAAAGTAAAAACAGTGCCATAAAATACTCGACTGTCGTGAAGCCATCAGCGGTGAATCACATAAAAGTCGCTGAGTGAAGACGTCCATGAGAGCACCTTGGGAACTGTAACGAGTAACACTTTGCCCAGCACCCCGGCCCTAATTCCGCCTAAAAATAGGTTAGGCGAAATATAAAGATGAGAAAAGCGCTTTTCCCACAAATTATTCACAAGTCTTTTCCCAAAAACGATGTGACATTTTTTAACACTAAGCTTTGACCTGATTATTTGAGCAAATATACAGTGAAAGAAGATCTAGACTCAATCTAAATGCGTATCCCGAAACTCGGGAGGGAAGTTGAGCTTTACCTCTTTTGCATTTCTAATTACATTTTAACTTCCTTACAGAAGTTATTGTGATACCCTCCACGTCGGGTTTTTGGGGAAGGGTCTTCCAGACCCCCGAGGGTCAAATCGAATATTGATCTTTACGATCTCAACTTTGTCTGTGGTTCCGACCGTCCGTCCAAAGCATTTTTTTCCGGAACACTTAAAGGCCACAGTTTTCAACCGATTTTTACCAAATTTTCACACAAATTTCTTTAGCCGGTGAACATGCGACGAGGGCAATTTTTGAATTTTGAAAAAATGGCGGAGAAATGTCCGTTTGAAATTTTAAAAAATTCGCTGCGGCCGAACCGTTGCAGTTGGTCCGATTTTCACCAAATTTTCACCAATTACTCCTTATAGTAATTATATAAATTAGCATTTTAGTAGGGAGAAATTTTATACTTCCACGGCTTACGACAGGAACCTCTCTTGGGCAAAAATATCATTATTTCTACCTTGAAACTTAAAAAAATTTTCGAAAAAAAAATTTAAGAAATTTTTCGAAAAAAAAAACAAACTCGGAAAATTTTTCAAAAAAACAAAAACTTTTCTTCTTGCGCGTAGTTAAAAAATAAAGATAAAAAATTTGAAATATTAAGTTCATTTTTTGAATCTTTTTTAAGACTTTTTTTAGATTGGATAAATCCGTCATCTTGATTTTTGACTTCAATAAAATCAAAGATAGTAATTGATACTTTTCGATCGTGCGTAAAGAAACATTTTTTTCTTCTCCTCCTCCGTTTCTTCGAAATGCGTCGTTCTTGATCTTCAAAGACAATAATGACAACCTAAAGTTCCGGTTTGAAGAGCTTCCAACGATAACTTCCTCAAGGATACAGGAGGAGGAAGTATTAAGTAGGAGAACTAAATTTTTGTAAAAGTTGTGAAATAAATTTGGTGGGTATCGCAGTAAGTCTTGAGGAAGTTAGAAATTTTAGGTATTTTTTAATTGTTGTTCGTTTTCTGTTTTTTGAAAAAAAAAAATAAAAATTAAGTACCTAATAAATCGCCATTTTATTTTCCGTTAAAAAAATTCTTGAGGAAGTTAAAAAAAAAAAAAAAAAAATTATTTTGAAAATTTTATATCAAGGTAGAAATTCAGTACGGTTAGCCAAAGAGAGGCCGCCCTCGAGCCGGCGAAGTGACTCACATTTCTGCCTAGAAAAATTATTAAGTAAAAAAAATTTTGGAAAATTAAAATTTTAAAAACATGGAAAATTTTTAAATAATTCAAGGAATGTTTAGTGAAAATTTGGTGAAGATCGGACCAACAGTACGCCCACAGCGCTCATTTTAAATCTTTGAACAGTCATATCTCCGCCATTTTGAAAAATTTCGAAAAAAGCTCTCGTCATTTTCAAGATTTCTGTGAAAGGAAGCTTGTGTATAAATTTGGTGAAGATCGGATGAAAATTGCGGCCGTGAAGTGTTCCGGAAAAAGTGGCGACGGACGGCCGGACGGCCGGACGGCCGGACGGCCGGACGGCCGGCACCACAGACAAAGTCAGGATCGGCAAAGATCACTTATCAGATTTATCCTACGGGGTCTGGAAGACCCTTTTCTAGTAACAGGGGGTCGGAGGGTATCACAGTAACTTCTTGAGGAAGTTAAAAGGGCTTCTTTTGCTGTATGTCTTTTTCTATGTTTTCGTCAAAGATGGTGTCCCAACTAGAGTGGACCAGCAAAACGGTAAAGCATTTAGTCCCAGAAAAAAAGGTTAAATATAAGACCCCGTTTGGACAAGGAATCGACTCCATTTGGTAGAGTTTTGTTTAGTATACAGGGTGGCCAACTTCCTTTTAAATGAGAACTCCTATAGCTCAAAATGACTCCGCCTCGCAAAAACCCTTCTACAGCAGCCAGAAAAAGTTATGATATCAACTTCGATGTACACTGTAGATAAAGCGCCCGTGCTGTTTTTAAAAGCTCCCCTTGGCGTCCTTGGACTTTTCACTCTAGTTGGGACAGCCTGTATAATTAGGGCAACGCGTTTAAATACCTAAATGATATGGAAAAGAAGAGAAGTTTTTACTTTTATTTATTATTCATTATTACCTTTCTATTTATTTAAACGTACTTTTTGTGCTTGTGGAGATGGGGAAAGTAGGTGTGCCAGTAGGAGGAAAAGCGTTGCCAAGGAAAATTGAAATGATGAGGATTTAAACGCTTTTCTTCCCATCTCAACTTTTGTTAAATAATAACCCATGATATTTGTATGTCAAGGATGACAAGGAGAATATTGACGTTAACAAGTGAATCGTACTTTTTTTGTCCTTTTGTATCTTTCGCTCCCTTTACAAAATATGATTTTAAAAAAAATTCCAACCCTGCCAGTTTTCTTTTCTCTTGAGAAATTTATTGTTTCACCCTCGACAGACGGAGTTCCAATAATTTTTGATGTAAAGGCTTACTTTTTATGACACCCTCGATAGACGAGGTTTTCAATATTGAAATGCCGTTTCACTCTCTAGTGTGGCATTTGGATGAAGGGGGTGGGGGAGGGTGAGGATGGGGGTTAAAAAATGCTTTTATTTTCTCATCACGAAATTTTTTTTATCGAGGGCTTTGATCCAAAAGAATTCCGGTAGTTGTTTTCCACACTAAACAAGCAAAAGCTTCCCACGGTTTATGAGTTGACGGGCTGACTCCCACTCAACGGGTGCTCCCACCAACTCTCGGCGGTACCTTTAAAAGAGTGCGGGGTGGACCGAATTTCCAGAGAAATGCTTTTGATATTTCTAGTGGTGCAAGTCGGAGCAGGAGTAGCCAACGCAGCCGCGGACTCTTACGAAAATCTCGATGGGTCCTCATGTACCGCAAACGCATCCCTCGCTTGTTTGCAACTTAAACTGGCAAAAACTCTCAACAGGATCAATAGCATTCCCGGTAATCATACAAAATCTCATAATTCATAATTCAGCGAGAAGCGTGCTAGACGTTTAGCAAGGGCCCTGGAGGAGAAGGAGTTTGGATGGTCTAACTTCTGTGGAGGGGGGGGGGGGCGCTGAGAAGTTTTACATGCAATCCGGATTTTACATTTTTTAGCTTTCTTGATAAATGATTATCATCAATTAAAAAAAAAAAAAAAAAAATGGATCCAAGTAATCCTTATTTTGGATAATTCAGGGGCACATACTCGTAAAGGGGTTCTTGAGACATGTTTCAGCCTTTGTCAAAAAGGGCGCATCACAAAGTTGACTTACGCTTTCAAAAAATCCTTTTACAGGCCTTCGGCACCCAGAAAAAGTTATAATATCATCTTCCCCGCCCTTCGATGTACACTGTACATCGGAAGAAAAAGAGAGATGAAGCGCCCATGCTCCTTTTTTCAAAGCTCCCCTTGACGTTGTCGCGAAATGCTTGTTTGCAGATGTGTTCTGTTATCAAACTCTCTTAAATTATTACCTCCCCTGCGAAAAATTATTACTTTTTCTTCGGTGATAAGTCCAACATGCGAATACCCTCAACATTTATTTCGGTATGAAATCAAGTGATTACTGATTTATTAGATGCTATATCGGTCTAAAATCCCTGAAAAGATGCTTGTTTATTGGCTCTTTGCAGATATTCCTCCTTCAATGTTGTATTAATGTTCTAATGTGTTATTCCTGATAAAAAGCATTTCGCGAAGCCGCAAAGAGTAACTTCAAAAACGTGAGGGGCGCTTCATCTCTCCTTTTTCTCTACACTGTACATCGGAGGGCGGGGAAGTTGGTATCATAACTTTTTCTGGCTGCTGTAGAAGTGTTTTTGCGAGGCAGGGTGTTTTTGATAGCGATATCACATATATTTGTAGTTTAAATGATTAACTATTGAAAAGAGGTCATGTAGGTAGACCCATTATAAATAGAGTGCAAAATTTCAAGTTCAATTTCAGTTTTGTTCCTAACTTTTTTTTTTTGAGTTGAGTTAACGGGTTAAATCTTTCAAAAGGCAATTGCTCAATTTGAAAGGATGCTCTGCGCAAAATTTCAAGTCAATCGGTGCACTAGGAGAGGCTTACCCCTGGCTAACTGAACAGGAAGAAGAAGAAGAAGAAGAGAAGAAGACGAAGAAGAAGTAGAAGAAAAAGAACACGCCAAAGCGTTTTCTGAGAGAATTTATTATTATTATTATTTATTCTTTATCGCACAGGATTATCTTCCTTAAAGAAATTAGTGTTTTACCCTGCTCATTAGGTGTTTGGGGGAAGGGTCTTCCAGACACCAAAGAGTCAAATCGATTATGGATCTATACCGATCTCAACTTTGTCTCTGGTTCCAGCCGGCCGTAGCATTTTTCCTGAACCCTTTGTGGCCCCAACCGATTTCCACCAATAGAGATATATTTCCAAATAATTGAACAAGAAATTAGCGTGGGCGATTTGTGAACTTTGAATCGAGGCTCCTCAGTAATAACTTAAAATATTTATTTATTTTTAACTTCATAAAGAGAGTTATTGTGACACTCTGGGTTTAGAATTTTAACATGGCTGTCTTAAAATGACTGGCCTACCTTCCTCGCTCCCAGAGACGAGTAGACAAACATTAAGACAGCGATTTTCATGTCCCACATTCCACGGAAGATTTCCTCTCATTGTCCTTTCATGGCCAGATAACCTGGAGGACCTATTACCAGCATTTTTCATTTTTTTTTGAGCATTGGATACGGCACGGTTAAAAAAAGAAAAGGAAAGAAAGACGAGGAAGAACATTACTTAAACTCTTTTCTAAACCTCTCCCCAATTAAAGAAGGGTTAGGTACTATTACCTTCTATTAAGAAGTTATCGTGATACCTTCCATGGCAGGGTCTCTGGAAGGGTCTTCAAGACCCCATTGTGAAAATATTTTATAATTTCGGAAAAATAAGGCTATTGTAACTGTACATTAACCATAGAGTGTTATCTTTATGGCTCTAAGGGGTTTGGGAGGCCACATGGGATCAAAAAGACCCATATTCTTGACACTCATGACAGTCATGACCAATGGGTCTGGGTGGCCCCACGGGTCCAGGGAGCCCAATGTACAGTCACAATAGCCTTATTTTTCCGAAATTAATTTCAACCTGGAAAACGATGGGTATTTTTGACCCTACGGGGTAAGGGTCAGTTTCAGTATTTTATATAATATTCGGAAAGAGCTCGAAAATGGCTAGCGGTTTACTTGGAAATAATGTTTCAGTCGAAGTTCCATTCTCCAAAGAAAAACTTTTTCGGAAAAACTGCTCCCAATACATTCCCCCATGACATTCCCGAAATAACGAGAACTAGCTTTTGTAAAAAATTGTTCGACGATTTTTAGTGCTCAAATATAGGAAAGTAATTTTCGACATTCCCTCTCTGTCAACTTGGTTGAATTTTGAGATCGAATCCGCCTTAACAAAATAACGAATGATTTAATTATGGCTGTGATATCAACTTTTTCCCAAGATAATGCACTTTTAATTACCTACAGTATTCTTTACGACATAAACAAACTGCTAAAATCTTTAAGAAGCACTTGCTAACTTGAGAACAACGTTAATGCAATATTGGTTCGAAAGCAAACAGCCTGAGTAGATTTTTTCTTCCTATAGTTCAAGTGAATCGGACCAGAGGGAGATGGCCGCAGCCTTGCCTGACTGAACAAGAAGATGGTGAAAAACCAGGAAAGAGAAAAAACCGGGTTTTTTAAAATTATAGCTCTTTGCTCTTTTTAGACCTAGAGATATGAAAAACAGATGAATCAGTAATTACCTGATTATGTCTTAATTAGCAATTAGCGCTCATTTCCAAAAAAATAATCCTTTTTGGACTACCCGTTACCAGAGGTAAATGATAGACCCCTTTTCAACCAACCATGCCCAATTTTTACTGAATATGTAGGTTTGAAAAAAAAATTAATTTATATTCTAATTTTTCTTGAGTATGTATTCCGCAAGGGGGTTGATTTTACTATCGTATAATTAACCTTATCTCCGAGAGATTTAGTGGGTACAGCGGAAAGCCGGAAACAAACCTGCAATAGGGGCACAGTGAAAAGATAGAAATGATTGTGATAGAGGGAATAGTTCACCTGACGAGGCTTTTTAAGCCGAAACGCGTCGTGAGATACCCGTTATCACAGTCATTTCTTTCTCCATTATTGGTTAATTATAAGATAACAAAAATTAATATTTGCCATTTTATATTCGCAGAAATAGCTGTCACAGAATGGATGAGCGTTGTTCCGAACGTAAATGTCAAACGGGATCTGCTCTTGCCTGAAGCGAGGTTGAAAAAGGACGGAGGAGTTTGGTACCTTCTCGGCCAAGCTTTGGATAACTTTTTGGATTCAAGAGTCATCAAATTTTCGCTTCCGGACTGGGCGGAAGGCTCGCCCCAGGCAGTTGACGTCGATTTAGGACGAGCGCTTTCTGCAGGTAAATATTTTTTTCCTTCTTCGTCTTAAGTTCATAACTTTAAATCCGTTTTAACATCAATAAAAATTTTTCAGTGACAGGAAGAAGAAGAAAAACAGCGGGATGGGGATGCTAATGATGGGGATGATGGGAAAAATGGCAATGATGTCGATGGGAATGATCAAAATGAAAGCGATGAAGGCGTTAATGATTGGAACGATTGCACTTCTCCTCTCAAAACTTCAACTTTTCAAAATGCTTTCCTCTAAAAAAGGAGACGGTGAGGTTCTTTTCAAATTATTTCGTTTTACTTGTTGATCCCACGGTTTTAACAACCCAAAGGATGGGTAAAAAAGGACAAGGGTTGTGGGGGGTCAGATAATGGGTAAAATCTTTCAAAAGGCGAAAGTCAAATGCAAAATTTCAAGTCGATTGGTCCAGTCCCCCAGAATGTGGGCTCGTCAATTACCCTAACATTTTAGTTTTTTTGTTTCTAACTTTTGTTTTTGTTGAGTTAATAGGTTAAATCTATCAAAAGACACTGGCTAAAATTGAAAGGAAGCTCTGTGCAAAATTTCAAGTCAATCGGTGCACTAGTAGAGGCTGCAGCCCTGGCTAACTGAACAGGAAGAAGAAGAACACGCCAAAGACAAAAAACCGGGTTTTCAGGGTTGTGTATCTCTGCACCCTGTACACCGATCGACTAAAAATTTCTAGAGTTTACTTATATCGAATCAGAGAAGACCTGCATAAAATTTGAAGACGATTGGTATACAGGGTGCTGAGATACCCGAAAAATGCAAATCGTGACGTGAAGTAAACATACACTTGGTACCGCTAGTGCTTTTTGCTCTTTCAGTTAGGTTTTGCTAGGCAATTTCTTAATTTTATTTCAAAATACATAGTGATAACTGATAGTATAAGGTATGTTAAAGGGACTTTAGTATAAGGTATACTGAAGGGATACAATTAAGGGATGCTAGTCGGACAAAACGCTACTTATAACTAATTATTTTTTTATTTTAGATGGAGGTAGCCATGAGCATGTGATCGTTGTGACAACAGGCGGACACGGAGGCGGTCACGGCGGCGGCGGTGGGGGAGGAGGATGGAGTACCGGTGGCGGCGGCGGAGGAGGATGGAGTAGCGGTGGCGGTGGCGGCGGCGGCGGAGGATGGAGTAGTGGTGGCGGCGGCGGAGGAGGACACGGAGGCGGTCACGGAGGCGGACACGGTGGCGGAGGAGGATACGGCGGAGGAAATCCAGCCGCTGGTGCCGTTCACATAGTACAAGAATCTCACGGGAGTGGCGGAATGGGAGGTCACGGAGGATGGGCCGGCGGAGGAGGTGGAGGAGGCGGCGACTGGCAAGGTGGAGGAGCTGATATGTGGGCCGGAGGCGGCGGAGGAGGCGGACACTCGGGAGGATGGGGAAAACGTGCATATCACTACGACACTTACACTCGACCTCCAAACACTTCAAACATAGATTGATTACACATGGACATCTAGGTAGAAATATTAAATGTCTTCCCCCAGCCAGCCTACACGGAACGGGCGAGAATACGCCAAATTTCTCCCAACTACATTTTTGACTGACATTTGATGGACATACACGTGTACGAACTATTAAGACTATAAGAGTAACTTGGCTTTTTACAGTATAGGTAGACTAAAGTTTCATTGTACATAAAAGAGGCAAAATCTTGAAAAACATTTTGCAAACGTAAAAATATGGATTTTAAATAATTGAAGACACATTGACTGATCAAGTGACTAACGAGTACAAATGATAGCTTTGACACACAAGTCAATACATAAAATTTGTATTGAATCGACTTTTAATGTAAAACAAGGTGCCTTTTTTTGATTCAAGAAGAAGTTGACACTTTTTGTATTTTTTATATCTTTTTTTTTAAAACTTCCACTAAGAGAAGTTATTGTAACACCACACTGTTATAAAACTTTCGAAAGTAACTTTTTTCTGTTTACTATCTGTGTTTAATTATTTATTACTAGACATGCTTACGGGTTGTTGTAGCCCAAATAGCAAATGTGATATTAATTAAGGTTTTATTTATTGCTTTTATTTATTGCTCCTTTTAAAATGTGTTCCTTTTTTTCAATTTTTATTTTTTTATAAATAGGTAAATAAAACTTTGTTCAAACAAGTGAGAAATATTTTATTTTCCGGACAAAAATATCGTGTAAAGAATTTTCGGCTTATTCGTTATGATGGGCTCTTATTTTGGTTTGAGAGGAAAAGAGTAGATACGTTCAAAATCGAAGGAGGAAGTTTTTTAAAACTTCAAACGTATCTCCGCCATTTTTTCGAAATTCAAAAATCGCCCTCGTTACATTCTTGTTCACCGACTAAAAAAAATTTGGTGAAAATCGGTTGAAAATTGTGGCCGTAAAGTGTCCCGGAAAAAAATGCTACGGACGGACGGCCGGAACTACAGACAAAGTTGAGATCGCAAAAGATCAATATTAGATTTGACCCTAGGGGTCTGGAAGACCCTTCCCCAAAAACCCGTCTTGGAGGGTATCACAATAACTTCTTTAAGGAAGATAAAATTTTTACCTTGCATTTTATCCTTACCTTTTAGGTATAACAGTGATCCATCTAGGCGCCCTCTAACTCTCGGGTAGTTCATATCTATCCGGAAGATGGCGCCCCCAACATTTTATTTACCAAGTTTACCAAGCTTAGAAAAAAATTGATTATTTATCCTGACTGATCATGAGCTTGTATGTATGTAATGTCCGTTGCCAGTTTTTTTCACGAACACTTCGAGGCCACAATTTTTCCTAGGTCGATAGTGAAACTTGACCAACGAATACATGCCCCAGGAGATTTTCCGAAGCTCTCAGTACAAGAAATCTGTCCGTCTGATTTTTTTTAATCTATGGTCCATCTTCTATTTATAGTAAAACAATTAAAACCGTATATTAAAGCGACTATTTTAGGCTACTGCCTATAATTATAGCTATTCTAGTCTGGATAATAACCGTTGAATTACCGTTTGTAAACATAAAAAGTGTACTTGACGCAAAATTATTCTAAGATTTATTCTAAAATCAATGAGAATTTTGTATTGAGAATAGAATGAATGAAAATTGATGTCTTAGAAAGGCTCGTCGGAATCGTAATCGTAAAACGTGTGCGGAATGTCATTTCATAAATTCCTTGCGGTATCAAAATAAAAGATGCCTTCTCATCGAACGGTGAAAGCGTTAAAATAACATCCCCGGGTAAGGCACAAAGCTGTTTACGCTCCCAAACTCAAAATTGGAATCTAAATATGTATCCGGATAATAATATTGCAGGTGCAATGCTTTCTCTTCTAGGATTGTCAAGGAGGAATGAGAGAGAGAGAGGAAGACGAAGAATATAAGAATGAAGAGGTAAGGTGCCCTTTGTGTCTTTTCACATCTACGTTAACCCATGTATGAAAGTTAGGAGCCCGTTTCTAGTGTAATTGCGATTGGAGATACCTTTCATTAGCGGTACTTGGATGCCTTTCTTACTCCCAGACGAATTGTCAGTACGCAAACATCGATCCCAAAAGGCAAAGATGATAATCGGACTTTCCACAATCGCCAACATCGCCATCAATTTTACACCCTTTTATTTAACTTAAATTAATCAACAAATTCGTTACGCTTAGGCCCGTATTTACCCCGTAGCTTACTTTTTGCACAATCCAAAAAAAAAAAAAAAAAAAAAAAAAAAAAAAAATTAAAATTCTAACGGTTAATTTGACTGAATAATATACGTACATTCACAATGTGATTTGTACTTTTTTATAATGTCAACTTTTAAAAGTATGTCTAAACATTCAATTTTTCAAGCGTTTTTCATCAATTGTTGCGGTTCGACTTAAGAAACCTCAATGGCTACCTTGAAACGGAGGGAAATCCTTCCCTCCAATCCTCGAAATTTCATTTAAATGGAGTTTTACCGAATTCCTTGTATTTGAAGGAACAGATCACTTCAAGAGAAGTTCATACGAAATTACTAAACCAAATTTTGTTATCCCCAAATTAAAAGTGCGGCAGTTATCGTGCTTCCATATACATAGCACTTAATAATTATAATTATAGTACCTTTTTATAGTTCTATATACACATAGTTGCGTTTACAATCGTATTTGATTTCCGATTATAATCGTATTAAATTTCCGATTATAATCGTATTAAATTTGCGATTACAATCGTATTAAATTTGCGATTAAAATCGCTTCATAGTCGCGATTACAATCGTACTATATGTACCTATATTATTAAAAGACCTTTTTTCACGGTTTTCCTGCGCTTTAGAAAGAAAGAACTTTTCTACTAGTAAAATCGTTGAAAAACCTGAAAATTTAAGCGGGGCTTTCAGCCTTTGCGCCTTTTTAACCCTTTAAACTTTTAGGTAGATTTTTTATGAGATCGTATGGTTTGGGGGGGGGATGTTGTCAACTCGACGCCTTGCCTCTGGGAGCGTGTTAGCCAGCTCCAGACCAGAACTTAAACTTTCCCACTGTAATTGATTAACTTCCTTTAGAAGTAAAAACCTTTGAACTTCCTTAAAGAAGTTATTGTGATACCCTCCACGTCGGGTTTTTGGGGAAGGGTCATCCAGGCCATGGAGGGTCAAATGGAATCTTTACCGATCTTAACTTTGTCTGTGGTGCCGGCCGGCCGTCCGTCCGTAGCATTTTTTTCCGGAACACTTTTACCAAATTTTCACACAATCTTTCCTTAGAAGGTGAACAAGAATGTGACGAGGGCGATTTTTGAATTTCGAAAAAATGGCGGAGAGACATG